>CM033717.1:71054731-71251013 GCA_019671005.1 Hibiscus mutabilis
CCAATTGTCAAGCTCGAGCAAGAGGCGGATCATTGATGATACTGGCTCTCTTCCTCTCTTCAGTCACAACGTTAATACTCATCTTTTCAAACACTTCACATAGATCATTCTCTCATTTTCCTTCATCACTAATTGGGGTATTTGGATCTATCATGCCTCCAGATATAAAGTTATGGCTCGTGGGGAGGAAAAGTCATCGACTCCTACTCAATTTCCTCTCCCTTTAGTCTAGCTCTTCTCTCTTGATGCTTTCTAATTTTGGCTCTTCTTTTGCCATTTGTTGGGCTTGAAGCCCAATCCCAACCGATCCTTTTTTTTGGGATTACTACGGGATACGACCTTCCTTGATGTCTCTTTCAGAATCTTTTCCTAATTTTAGCTCCTTTCCCAAGCGTTTGTTTTACTTGCATCTTCGCACAACCGACACCTTGTTTCCTTTGGTGAAAAAAAGTTGCATTGACTAGATCTAACGTCCCTGAAATGACACTGAGCACACCTCATCAATCTCGATGAAGGTGCATCGCTGGTTATTGATGCAATGATTTCCTCCTTTGCACCAACAGTTATTAGTTGACCATCGATCATAAACTTCAATTTATGGTGTAAAGTAGATGGGATCGCTCTCATGCGTGAACCCACGGCGCCAAGTGTTAGCTATAACTAGGTCTTATATCCATGACCACAAATTCAACATCAAAGGTCGTTAGTCCAATTTGCAAAGGCACCTCAATTTTCCCTAAAACATCCTTCCGAAGTTCCATCAAATGCTCTAACAGTATTTTGATAAGTTCTCATATGAGAACTATCTATTGGCAGCTTCTTCAATGTGGCTAACTGTAGAACATTCAGTGCGACCCATTATCAATTAGGACTCCAGGTAACATATGCCCATTACATCTAGTAGTGATATGTAAAGCCTTGTACAATCCTCTTCCTTCGCCTAGTTTTTCCTCATCATTGAATGAGATAAAGTTATTGATAGCGATGTTACCAACTAACATGTCCATCTTATCGGTTGTGATTTCTTTGTATAAATGTCCATTCAAAATCTTTAACAAGGCCTCACGGTGGCCCTCGGAGCTTAATAACAGAGAAAACATAGAAATTTGAGCCGAAAGCTTGTGGAGTTGCTCCACGATGCTGTATTCACTGTGTTTTAAAATCTTCAAGAATTCTTGAGCCTCTGATTCCTTTATAGGCTCATGATATGTTATCGGTTTTTCCTTGAAGAAATCTCTGTCACCTTCTTTTTCAGGCTCTTCAGTAGCAGCCTTTCTTTGTGCCGCATCCCTATCCTCTACTATTGGTTGGGAATAGAGCTTTCCACTCCTTGTGAAACGGCTCACCTCGTTGACTAGTTCTCCTTTCTCTTGAATGATATTTCTCCTGAGTCACACCTCACAAGTGTAATTCCAAGGGACCTGCTTGCTATCCTTGTATGGAAACGACATTGGTGCCTTAATTATGAGCCATGGGTTACATTCCTTGCTAGCTCACTAACTTTTGTTTTAGCCTTAATAACTAAAGGCTTCATTCCGTGTAGTCTCTTTTTGAAGATGACTCTTCAGATGCACAAATGTCCAAGCGTGCATTTATTGTCTTCTTTTCAAAGAACTCAAGTTCTTTTTCATTCATCTTATCTTGAACCAAGTTGCCTAAATTCTAAGCAACAATCAATCTCATGTCCTTCTTTCATGTGGTACTCAAAGTACATTCATTCTCAATCTTCAACCACGGGCTCTTTTTCCAAGATCCCTATCACGCCATTTGAGCCTATACCCACTTCATGGGAGCTCTAACTTCAAGCAACACATTATTTAACCACCTTATTTTCTTCTTCTATTACTGCATTCACACTGGCTTCAATGATTTGGCAGTGGTTTTTTTTTTTTCTCGACCTATCAAATGATAACATCCCCGACTTTCTTAAGTCATCCACCACCCTTTTGAAAGCAAAGCAATTCTCAATGGTATGTCCCCTAACTCCTGCATGATATTCATATTGTGCCTTCTCATCATACCATAGTGGGTATGGCGGTGAGAATGGGGAACATGTCTTGGCAAAGACCATCTAAGATTTGACCGTTTAGCAAACAATTCGCACATTTCATTGGGATATGAGGAAAATATGGTTTCGAGCTCCCTTTGATATCTTCTGCTCATCCTTCAAAGGGGTTTGTGACTTGTAATCACTCATTTTTATCCGGTTTGTAAATAGTATGTTAATATTAGTTTAATAATTAATATATTATTATTGTATGTATAATATTATTGGTGTGTATTATGTACGTGTGACTAATGTGTATGTGGCATGTGTGTGTCGTGTGTATGTCTGCATATTACTTATGCCTTAATTGTTTGTATGTATAATGTGTGTATACTTATATTAATTAGGTGTGTGAGAAAATATATGTATATGTGTGTTTGAATGTTATATGATGTATGTTAATATTGCATGTATGATTGTATGTACATAAATTATATATGCGTATATGTTATTATATCGTTATTATAGTATTATTATTATTATTACTATTACTATTGGTTTTAAATGAAAAAACAGATCTAAAATATAAAACCCATTTATAATAATCTGCCCATTCCATCATTTTCAAAACCCAAAAATTTTTTACAAAGCCCAAATCGCCAAACAAACAACATCCTAAAAACCCTAATTCATATTGGATAAAATAACCCTAATATTGTCTTTTTGTCACAAGAGACCAACCAAGAGTCGTTGGATCAAATTTTGATCCAACGGCCACGATCAAGAGGGAGGGCTATCCAGCTGGCCGCGTGTGTTGCACGCCTGCACCGTTCGGACTGCCACGCAGCAGATTATCCATGCACGGACCCTTCGATCTCCCACGCCGCGACGCATCCCACGATTAGAAATCCTCGGTTCTTTGGCGCCACGTGGCATCATCCGTGCAATCCCGTCTCATTCAAGCATGCATCTCGGCCATCCAAGAAATCATGGCCGTTGATCCGATCCAACGGCCGAAACATATATGAGCCGGATGGACACCTCCACCATGCCGCCTCCATCCACCGCCGACTCAAGGTGCCGATGCACGTAAAAATCACCAAAAGAAGCTATGTTAGTATCATTTTGATAAAAAATATGTATTTTTATAGTACTTTCTACCAAACAAAAGGGATGATATATGTAAACCAACCAAAGTGTAATATCGAGATCGATCGTAAATACAAAAAAACAAGGAAACGTTTTGAATAGTTATATTTTTTTAACTTCCTTTGCATGTAAAAAAAAACCAACAATAATACCAAGTAAAAAAAAAGAGAGTAAAGGGGAGAGTTTACCCTCCGTGCGTCGGGCCATCCATCATCGGTGACAAGCCTTCCTTACGGCCAAAACTGGGTGAGTCGGTGTTGGGTGCCAGGTTCTAAGAAAAGGGGTGGGTTATTTCAAAAGGCTTCTTCTCGTTTTTTTAAAATGGCTTTTGCTTGGATCTTCTTAGATCTAGGAAAATGGGAGCTTTTTCTTTGAATCCAAGTTTGGGTTGAAGCAAGGGTTTGTTTTGGGGTGTTTTTAGGGTTCGCTGGTGCCGACTAGCGGCTGGTCGCCAGCTTTTGGGTTTATCAAAGGTTTGAGGTTTGGGTTTGAAAGAAAATGAGAGATTGAGGGTTCTATATCTTAAAGCTAAAAAATAAGAAAAAGAAGGGGAAAGGGCGATTATCCGCTTTATAGAGGGGGTGATAAGTGTTCAAAAGTACTATTTTTATTACCCTTTTACTCATATTATTGTTAGACTTAGGCTCATATTAGTTGCATAATTAGTCATTCATGCATTAATTCATGTTTCTTTCCACCGCTGAGCTTGATTACATAACTTGGTGATTTTTGTGGAAAAAGATGTTGCTTTGGTGTTTTTTTGTGTGCAGAATCACTTGCCTAAACAAGGCTAGAACCAATTGCTGGGCAATGCATGAAGGAGATGCCGAGTTAGTTGCTGTGGTAATGCATGAAGGAGATGCCGAGCTAGTTGCCAAGGAAATTTTTGACAAAGAATAAGATGATATGGTAGTCAAAATTGATGACTAGATAAGCCCATGATGATGTGGAGCAAAGTTAAATCCAAAAGGAGTTTGATTTCCATGAAGAGGTTAAAGAGAAATTAAATCCCAAGAAGATAGGAGAAGTTCTAAAAGGAATTTAAATATAATAAAGAATTATATTCTTTAAAGATATTTAATTCCAACTTAACTTCCTCCTCAAGAAGGATTTTAACCTAGCCATCTCCTATTTAAAGGATCAAGCCACAAAGAGAGTTGGGCAAGGAGAGAGAGAGAGTTTCAACAAGAGAGAGAGGCAAAGGGGGAGAGTCCGATTGAGAGAGGAGAGCAAGGGGCTGATCGATTTCTTCTTCTTCTTTACTTCTATTAGATTCATGGTTTGGGGATTATTCTTTGTATATCTTTTGAACCCAACCATGAACTAACTTGATTGGTTGGGGTTATTGTGTTTTGTTGTTGTGAAAAACAATTGGATTTTGTTTAGGTTTTTGAGTTGCAATTCAATTTTCAAAGTTTGTTCATTCTTGGTTCTCAATCTTGTTTGCGAGTGAATTGGGAGAGGATCTCGTAACTTCATCTATTTATCTAATATCGGGAGAGTTAGATTCAAGAAACGAATGAGCATTATCTTTATTCAATCAATTGATGGTTAAGACTAATCCGGCTTAGGAATAAGTTTAGGATTTCAACGGCTAAGAGGAGTGCAAGATTGGTTATTGTTCACCCTTGATTCACGCAGGGATGTATTATCAAGGCATGCACAAATAGCTAGAGTTTCGACTTAGGATAAGAAGAAACCATTGAAGAATGTCACGAACTTTGAAGTGAATACTCAATTGCCTGTGCAATTGGCCCATCCTTAATTGCTCAGCAATCGCGGGAGCATTGCCCGTGCAATCTGATCAGACAACGAGGGGGAATTGCCCTAACAACCGACCGGCAACACGGCGAATTGCCCGGCAATCAACCAAGCAATTGCAACCAAATTGCCCCCGCAATCGACTAGGCAAGCATAGTAGAATTGCCCCCGCAATCCGCCGCTACTCAATCACCAAGACGATCCAATCGGCTATCACACCTCAACTAACAATAACCTCGCCTACTCTCTCTTATTTGATTTCATCTATTCTTTTAGTTTATTGCTCTTAGTTTACTCGTTAATTAGAACTCCTATTATCAATTGTGTTTTTATTTTTACAGTGCGATAACTAAAGCAAAGTGGCCCAAACCAATCCCTGTGGAGATGATACTCGATACTCATATCACTTTATTACTTGCGACGTGTATACTTGCACAATTACGTAGCACTTATTAAGCGCAACAAGTTTTTGGCGTCGTTGCCGGGGACTGGCAATTGGTGTTAGTTGTTTTTGTTATTGCATTTTTTTCTTAGTTTTACTAACTTTTCTTTTTGTTTGTTTTATCAAAAAAAAATTAGGTGCACTACAAGTTAAGGGACATCAATATGTCGGGAAATAAAAGCTGATCTATTCGAGAGTTGATGTTGGAAGATATGAATCAATCCAATCAAGAGTTTCTTGCACCCTTTGGTGATTACCTATACAAACCGAGAAAAGCCCAAAGAGCCTATACCGTGGAAAAATCTTGTGCTATGTGTGGAGATCATCAAGTGTTTGAAAATTGCCTCACACATTTTCGGTGCATATGACTACGTGGAGGACCATAGAGGGAACCAACAACAATATTCTTCATGGTATTGTCAAAAGCTCAATTTTTTTACCATAACAATTTTGCCAGAGCAACAGATATGCCATGGCAATGTAGTCATTTTCAAGAGCATTCCAATTCCTTGAGGAAACGTTGCTAGCTTCATTGGCTAGACTTGACGAATCAATTGAAGAGATTCGAGAGCTATCAAAGTCCATGGATACAAGGATAGCTCAGTGGGATGCAACCTTGGGGGATTCAGAAGATCAATTGAGGAGATCAACATATTTCATGGATAACATGCACCAACAATTCATTCCTAGGGATACTGAAGTCCCAAGGCAAGAGGACAAGGAACAATGCAAGGAAAGCTCTCCGATGTGTGAGGAACAACTAAAACCTTCAAGTCAAGAGCCTACCAATGAAAGAGACTGCCCAACATATGATGAGCCTGAGCAACAAATTGCCTCGACAATGATTGAGGAGCCTGAACAGAGCAATGCCGTGACAACACTCAGTGAAGCTAAGAACAACAATACTACAGCAAATTCTGAGGAACCTGATGCCCAGAAGGTTACAACGTTGATGTTGAAGCAGGAATATGTAGATTGCTCTCATCTACAGTTTCCACGGCTATTGCACGACTACATGAAAGATCAACGATATGATAATACTTTGCCAATGGAATATGAGTAGGTAATGGTTTAACCTTTTGAATTCTTTAAAAACTCACCTCGTCCATTGTAGGTATATCTTGAGGAACCGATGTTGGTAGATTTGAAGCCATCAAATCTCTATCGATGGAGATGTTTGAGAGGCCAAAAGAAAATGGTGTTTGACTCGTGAAGCTTTTTTAAAATTGGTTTTTGCCTTGACTTACAAATAATTTTATCAATCGATTGCCACGACAATTAGCTAGAGCAAAGAATTGCCATGACAAAAAGGCTACATCCAACCATGATGGAGCCCGACAAGAATGAGGTAATTAAATGGTTGGATGTTGATATAATTTTTCCTAGTAATATATCCATGCTTCAAGAACAGTAGCAAGATGGAAGATGTGCATGGACTATAAGGGAACACGAAAGAAAGACACCTCCACCATGGTAACGCAAAAGGGAGTAGCTGCGAGAACATTGGCCCAATTCTTTTTGGGCAATATTATCACTCGATGGAGGGTGCAGATGGACTATAAGAAGTATCAGAAACGACCATCCTCAAGTTTTCTAAGATATGCAGTAACATTAGAAGATGCATGATGGCACTCTTTTTAGACATGGTCGAAGACTTTCTTGAGATCTTCATGGATGATTTTTCCATTTTTGGTAATGACTTCGATAGTTGCCTCGACAATTTAGAGAAGGTGTTGGCAAGATGTGAAGAAACCGATTTAGTCCTTAATTGGGAGAAGTGCCATCTTATGGTAGATGAAGGAATAGTGCTCGCCACAAGATTTCATCCAAGGGAATTGAAGTAGACAAAGCCAAGGTGGACGTGATCGAGAGACTACCCCACCAAGATAAAGTCTTCAATTTTGATGATTCTTGTGCCCAAGCATTCAAACCCTAAAGGAAAAGCTGGCCTCGCACCTATTGTTGTTCTACCAGATTGACGCTACCTTTGAGCTCATGTGTGATGCAAGTGATTTCGCGGTAGGGAGCAGTCCTAGGCCAACGCGACAGAAATGAATGACAATCAAGTGGCCGATCACTTATCACGATTAGAACGCAACAGGGAGGAGGACGCGGATTTAGAGATATGCGATGCATTCTCGGATGAGCAACTGTTAGACGCCTCGGCAACCATAGATGAGCATGCCTCGGCAACTCTCGATGCCATAGAAAATCTTGATGCGCACGCCTCGGCAACTCCAGATGCGTACGCCGCGACAACCACTGATACGCACGCCTCGAAAACCCTTGACACGCATGCCTTGGCAACCCTTGATGCGCATGCAGTGACAACTCTAGACGCGCACACCTTGGCAACCATAGAAGCAGTTTCCACGGCAACACATGCCTCGATAATACCCTCGTACGCGGATTTAGTTAATTTCCTTGTTTGTGGTATTTTACCTTATGGCCTTACTCACCAAGGAAAGAAGCGGTTCTGCCATGATGCTAAGCATTACTTTTTGGACGAGCCTCTTTTGTTTAAACAATGTACAGATCAGGTTATACGCCGATGTGTCCCTAAAGAGGAGCAGCAGAATGTACTCTGGCAATGCAACTCTTCACCCTATGGAGGACATTTTGAGGAACATGTACCACGGCCAAAGTTTTGCAATCCGGTTTGTATTGGCCAACACTGTACAAAGATGCCCAAGAGTTTTACAAGCAATGTGATCGTTGCCAGAGGACGGGCAATATCTCTAGACGACATGAGATGCCGCTCCAAAACATCATCGAGGTGGAATTGTTTGATGTATGAGGGCTTGATTTTATGGGACCTTTCCCATCTTCATTCAAAGCAACCTCTACATTCTACTTGTTATCGACTCACGTGTCTAAATGGGTTGAGGCAGCTACAATTCCCACCAACGATTCTAAGATCGCAACAATTCTTGCAAAAAAAACATATTACACGGTTTGGGATACCGAGAGCAATTATCGTGATGAAGGAAAGCACTTCGACAACAAACTCATCGCCAAGATGTTACAGCGCTTTGGTGTATCTCACAAGATTGCCGTGGCATATCACCCACAAACCAATGGGCAAGTAGAAATTTCTAACCGAGAATTGAAGGGTATACTCGAGAAAGTTGTAAATCCCTCTAGGAAGGATTGGTCAGTAAAACTAGATGCCGCATGTAATCACTCATTTTCACTTGTAAATATATTAATATTGCATGTATATTTATTATATGAATGTTACTAATATAAGGTGATGTGTGCATGTATAAGCTATGTATACGTATTAGGGGTGTATGTATGTCGCGTATGTATCTAGGGTATAAGCGTATATAGATGTCATGTTAATTATATATATGATTATACGTACGTATACTAGAATATTATATTAATTAATGATCGTATAATATAAGTATATATTTTCGTATGTATTGTTGTTATAAGTATACTATTATTATTATTGGGCTAGTAAAATGAAAAATTAAATATATATTAAACCCAAATAAATAAAATCCAAGTCCAATTACAAATCCAATTACAAGGCCCGTTTGGCCCAAATCTGAATCCTATTACAATGTGCAGGTAACTGTGGGCCGTTGGATCAAGATCTGATCCAACGGCCACGATGCAATGGAAGTCAAAAATATCTGCCAGGCGCGTGCTCCACACGTATGGACCGTTCGAGTGCCACGCGCGCGTGTGGATCACACGCGGAAGCTTTAATGTCTCACGCGCGCGTAAGATCCACGCGTTCGACTCTCGATTGCGGAGCTCCACGTGGCGAAATCTCGCCGTCTCATCGAGATCGAGGCTTCATCCAGCCGATCGTTCTTCAAGCCATCTCGACCGTTAGATCAGATCCGATCTAACGGCCGAAAATGCGTCGGCCTCGCGTATCGACCACACCGCCACCGCGCCGATATTTGATCCCCGCGTTGATTATGCCAAAGACAACAAGCAAATGTCGGATCCGAAAAGAAGATACAAGTTGCAACCAAAATACAGAGGCGTGATATATATGAAACGGGGCTGTTGTAATGGAAGAATTTTTTAGCGAGCAAAAAGATTAGCAAAAAAACAGAGAGAGTAGTAACACAAAAAAGAACAGAGAGCTTGTAAAACCAGAAACTTGTAACCAGTCGAGATAATCAAAAAGGGGTCCATTGGTAAACACTTACCTCTTTTTCTTACTTATTTCTTTACATGCATATACGAAACAGAAATAAAAAATAGAAACAAAAAGTAGTCTTATCGGCGTTATCTGTGGGTCTTCCTTCTCTCGGTGACAAACCTCTCGGCTTCCATAAGCTAGATCTGGTGAACTAAAGGGAAGAGAAGACCCTTTGTAGTTGTATTTTGGTTTAAAAAAAAATATTTTTTTGGGTTCGTATTTCTTAGATCTAGAGTAAAAGAAAGGGTATCCTCTGAATCCAACCACGGATTCGTATTGAGGACGACAAGGGGAACGTTTTGGTGTATTTTGGGAGCCTACCGGCGCCGGTTAACGGCGGTCGGTGGCGGAGAAATCGGCCGGCCACGACTCGGGTTTCTCAAGAACACTTGAGAGAAAAAGATGAACATGGGTTATTTGGAAACTGAAGAATGAAACAAAAATGGAGAAAATTTGGTTTCGGTATGAAAATAGCCCTTATATAGGTGTTATTATTTTACTAAATGGGTAAATTACACACTTAATCCCACCGCGTTTTCAATATTTTCATTTTTGTCTTGCCGCATGGTATAATCACAGCCCCAGTCCCCCTGGTTTTTCAAAAGATTACAATTTCGTCCCTAAATTACACCGAATCAGTTTCTAAACGGGAAAATTACGCCCTTAACCATCCCGCGTTTTTGAATTTTTCACTTTGGGTCTCCCCCTTGGTCTAATTACAATTCTGGTCCTTTTAGGTTTTGTTTGTTTCGCAATTTCGTCCCCAAATTACATATTATTGCTCTTTAATTTCTGCCACTAACTATCGTTTTCCTTTCATTTCAGTCCTGTTTTCTTTGTAAATATTATTGTTCGTATTATAATCGTATATGTTGATATTATTTTATTTTATGTCTCTCGTATATTATTCGTTTTATGTTTTTATGTATATATGTGTTAAATATAATATTTATGTTTTTTATCCGGTTATCCGTATCAAGCATGTTATGTTTTAGTTAATTCGTACATGGCATATTTAGTATTTTTATATGTGTGTGTGCTTTCTTATTTTTTAGGGCTACATGTTAGTATATTTACCCTTTTTATACGATATGTGGACCCGTATATGTTGAAATATGTTTTATTACCAGTATGCATGTCTTTTTGAAATACTTGTTCGTATATATGTATTTATTCCTGCCTTATTATTTTGACGTATGATAATTGTTTTTATCTATTATTTAAAATAAAATATATATATATATATACATGTTTTAGTCTAAAATATCATTCATGTTAAATTAGTATTCTGGTATGTCAATCTTTATTATATTTAAATGTTTTGTCATGTTTTACGTTTTTGCCACTAAGATTGTATATCGAGATATAACTTGTTAATGCGGATTCCTTTTATCCGAGCGTAAACGGGGCCAGTATCAAGCGTAGTGATAGTGGTTGGGCGTTTATTCTCGGATAATGAGACCCTTAAAATATATTCGCAATTATGACCGAAATTTAAAATAATCGTCACTCTAATCCGGAAAATCCAATATTAATAAAGCGGTAATTATTAAAGTACCAATTTTTGGGCGGTGTGGGGTGCTAATCCTTCCCCATCCGTAATCGACTCCCGAACCCTGTCTTTTTGAATCTCTCTGGTTTTATGGTGTCCGACCTACCTAAGTGGCGGTGGCGACTCCATTTTATAAGGCTTTTGTAAACCCCACGGAATAAATATTTTATATCCAAACACCTTTCAAAAACACCCTTTCAAAAATCCTCATTTTTTTATTTAGCGAGACCTTCGCTACACCGCACTTTGGGCATATCGCACTGCATTCAAAACACCCTTAGGTATGCCCCACTTCGACTTGTCTATGGCAAAACATGCCATCTACGGTGGAAATCGAACACAAGGCATATTGGGCAATTAAGACCGTGAATATGGATCAAAAGTGCGGACAAAAGCGTTTGTTGGACCTCAACGAGATAGAATAAGTCTGTGCACTCGCCTATAATAATGCACGAATCTACAAGGAGAAAAAAAAGCAATGACATGACAAGAAACTATTTCTGCGGCAATTCATGCCAGGGCAACTAGTTCTCTTATTCAATTCCAGGCTAAAAATTTTCCGGGAAAGCTGAAATCAAGATGGTCGGGACCATTCGAAGTTGTCAAACCATTCTCCCATGGTGCCGTGATAATCAAGTCCATCACTGACGAACATGAATTCAAAGTTAACAGACAAAGATTGAAGCACTACAACGGTGCCCATGCGGAATGTAACAAAGAAGTGGTCACCTTACGAGATGCATGGGCATGCTCTCCTTTCAATATTTCCTTTTTCTTTTTCTTTTTATTTTTAGGAGATATTTTCTTTTATTTTTCTTTATTATCTTTAGTTTCCAGGTTTTCTTTGTTTTCTTTTCTTTTCCACAACAAGACTCACAACCACCATGCTAAGGAAATTCACTGCCGACTACTTGCCATGGCAACCGCAACCGCAACAAAGGATGCCCCGGGAACCGCCCCAGCAGTTGCCACGGAAACAAAAACTGGCGATGCCCAGGCAACAACAATGGCTTCAGCAACTACTGATGCCCAGACAAGTGAACCTGTCTCGGCAAACATGGATCAAATCAAAGCAATGCTATTCACGCGGTACTGGCCACAAGCATTCAACCACCGACCGGAAAATGAATCAAGCAAACGGCAAGAAGGAAATTTATCACGCGAGGTGACGACCTCTCCGACTAACTCATTTCATTTAGTTTCTTTTAAATTTTGTTTCACTTTTACATGCATTGAGGACAATGCTTCTCTCGAGTTTGGGGGGTGTTGGTTTCTAGTTAGTTTCATGTTTAGTTGCATTCATCTTTAGCAATCACATATAGGTTGCATATGTTACTTGCCATGCCTTTAATTGGATTTAATTGCTTAAGACTTGTTGAATATCCAATGATGAATTTTTGCCACTACACTTAATTGAAATAACCTTTAATTTTAGGATTGCATGAAAAGAACTTAGAATTTTACTATGATGCTGATTTTTTATACACGGTTGTGGCTTGTTGATTGAAAGAAACTTAGTGAACTTAGGTTGCTTAAAATTTGGGTAAATTTAAAATTGAAAATTAAAAGTTACTTTCTTGCTAGAGCTGCCCGAAACTGGCTCTAGTAGTTAATGCACATTAAAGAATCGCTAGAGGTGCCCGAAATTGGCTCTAGTCTACTAAAATAAAATGAGAAATTGCTTACGTTGCTAGAGGTGCCGAAATTGGCTCTAGTGAAAATAAAAATAAATGCCCGGTAATTAAATTGATAAAGCCTATTGTTCACATAGAATCTTGAAAATCAACTTATACACAACTACGCACACACATTGTCACGAGATTATAGTTTGATGGTGGGTAATTTTTGTGCTATCCGAAAAATTAAAATGTGATCATACTTTGTGCCACGGTTCTGAGGTTTGAATTCAAGTTTGAAGCATGTCTTTGATGATTAAAGTCTTGGATGGTAATTGTTAGTTTGCATTGCTTGAGGACAAGCAATAGTTCGAGTTTGGGGGTGTGATAAGTGTTCAAAAGTACTATTTTATTACCCTTTTTACTCATATTATTGTTAGACTTAGGCTCATATTAGTTGCATAATTAGTCATTCATGCATTAATTCATGTTTCTTTCCACCATTGAGATTGATTACATAACTTGGTGATTTTTGTGGAAAAAGATGCTGCTTTGGTGTATTTTTGTGTGTGTGCAGAATCACTTGACTAAACGAGGCTAGAACCAGTTGCCAGGGCAGTGCTTGAAGGAGATGCCGACGAGTTGCCAGGGCAATGCATGAAGGAGATGCCGAGCTAGTTGCCAAGGCAATTTTCGACAAAGAATAAGATGATATGGTAGTCGAAATTGATGACTAGATAAGCCCAAGATGACGTAGAGCAAAGTTAAATCCAAAAGGAGTTTGATTTCCATGAAGAGGTTAAAGAGAAATTAAATCCCAAGAAAATAGGAGAAGTTCTAGAAGGAATTTAAATATAATAAAGAATTATATTCTTTAAAGATATTTAATTCCAACTTAACTTCCTCCTCAAGAAGGATTTTGACCTAGCCATCTCCTATTTAAAGGATCAAGCCGTCAAAGAGAGTTGGGCAAGGAGAGAGGAGAGAGTTTCGACAAGAGAGAGAGGCATAGGGGGAGAGTCCGATTAAGAGAGGAGAGCAAGGGGCTGGTCGATTTCTTCTTCTTCTTTGCTTCTATTAGATTCATGGTTTGGAGATTATTCTTTGTATATCTTTTGAACCCAACCATGAACTAACTTGATTGGTTGGGGTTATTGTATTTTGTTGTTGTGAAAAATAATTGGATTTTGTTTAGGTTTTTGAGTTGCAATTCAATTTTCAAATTTTGTTCATTCTTTGTTCTCAATCTTGTTTGCGAGTGAATTGGGAGAGGATCTCGTAACTTCATCTATTTATCTAATATCAGGAGAGTTAGATTCAAGAAACGAATGAGCATGGTCTTTATTCAATCAGTTGATGGTGAAGACTAATCCGGCTTAGGAATAAGTTTAGGATTTCAACGGCTAAGAGGAGTGCAAGATTGGTTGTTGTTCACCCTTGATTCACGCAGGGATGTATTATCAAGGCATGCACAAATAGCTAGAGTTTCATCTTAGGGATAAGAAGAAACCATTGAAGAATGCTTCGCCGAACTTTGAAAGTGAATGCTCAATTGCCCAGGCAATCGACCCATCCTTAATTTCCCAGGCAATCGCGGGAGCATTGCCCAGGCAATCTGATCAGACAACGAGGGGGAATTGCCCTTTTAACCGACCAGGCAACAAGGCATAATTGCCCTGGCAATCAACCTAGCAATTGCAACCAAATTGCCCTGGCAATCGACTAGGCAATCATAATAGAATTGCCCTGGCAATCCGGCTTCTACTTATTCACCAAGACGATCCAATCGGCTATCACACCTTAACTCACAATAACCTGGCCTACTCTCTCTTATTTGATTTCATCTATTCTTTTAGTTTATTGCTCTTAGTTTACTCGTTAATTAGAACTCCTATTATCAATTGTGTTTTTATTTTTACAGTGAGATAACTAAAGCAAAGTGACCCAAACCAATCCCTGTGGAGACGATACTCGATACTCATATCATTTTATTACTTGCGACGTGTATACTTGCACAATTGCGTAGCAGTTATTACGCGCAACAGGGGAAATAAAAAAATGGGTAAATAATGACATAAATCCCCCCGCGTTCTTGAGATTTTCATTTCTGTCTCGTCGCATAGGATATTTGCAATCCCAGCCCCTCTTGCTTTTTAAAATCTTTCATTTTCGCCCCTAAATTAACTGAATTCATATTTTAAATGGTGAAATTCTGCCCTAAGTCCCACCGCGTTTTTGAAATTTCTATTTCGAGCTTGCCCCATGGGTATTGTTGCGTGTAGT
The DNA here is from genome assembly GCA_019671005.1 of Hibiscus mutabilis. NCBI lineage: Eukaryota > Viridiplantae > Streptophyta > Magnoliopsida > Malvales > Malvaceae > Hibiscus > Hibiscus mutabilis. The sequence goes on from CM033717.1 coordinate 71,069,690, forward strand.
AAGTGCTACGCAAATGTACAAGTAGACACGTTGCAAGTAATAAAGTGATAATAGTATCGAGTATCGTCTCCACAGGGATTGATTTGGGCCACTTTGCTTAAGTTCTTTGACCTTTGTGAAAATAAAAACACAATTGATAATAGAGGTTTTAATTAACGATAAAACTAAGAGCAATAAACTAAAAGAATAGATGAAATTAAATGAGAGAGATAGGCCATGTTATCGTGAGTTGAGGTGTGATAGCCGATTGGATCGTCTTGGTAAAAGAGTGCAAGGGCAACTCAGTTACCGTGGCAACTTGCACAATGGGGTTGCCTTGGCAACTAATCGATTGTTGCCTGGGCGACTAATTAGGCAACTACTTGGGCGTCTGGGTAGCAACTTCAAGGTTCGGCAAAGCGTTCTTCAATGGTTTCTTCTTATCCCTAAGTGGAAACTCTAGCTACTTATGCATTCCTTGATAATACATCCCTGCGTGAATCAAGGGTGAACAACAACCAATCTTGCGCTCCTCTTACCCGTTGAAATCCTTAACTTATTCCTAAGTCGGATTAATCTTCACCATCAATAGATTGAATAAAGATCATACTCATTCATTTTTTGAATATAACTCTCCCGATATTAGATAAATAGATGAACTACAAGATCCTCTCCCAATTCACTCGCAAACAAAAATAAGAACCAAGAATGAATAAACCTTGAATAGAAAAGTGCAAACTCTTATTACCTAAACAAAATCCAATTGTTTCTCACAACAACAAAACACAATAACCCCCAACCAATCAAGTTAGTTCATGGTTGGGTTCAAAAGATATACAAAGAATAATCCCCAAACCATGAATCTAATGGAAGCAAAAAAGAAAAAGACAAAATCAAACTCTCTCCCCCTTTCTCTCTTGTCTAAATTTCTCTCTTCTTGCCCTTTGGAGTTGTCGAAATTTTCCTCTTCTTGTTTAACTCTCTTTGACGGCTTGATCCTTTAAATAGGAGATGGCCAGGTCAAAATCCTTCTTGAGGAGGAAGTTAAGTTGGAATTAAATTATCTTTAAAGAATATAATTCTTTATTATATTTAAATTCCTTCTAGAACTTCTCCTATCTTCTTGGGATTTAATTTCTCTTTAACCTCTTCATGGAAATCAAAATCCTTTGGGATTTAACTTTCCTCCACGTCATCTTGGGCTTATCTAGTCATCAATTTCAACTACCATATCACCTTATTCTTTGTCGAAAATTGCCTTGGCAACTACCTCGGCATCTCCTTCAAGTATTGCCCTGGCAACTAGCTCGACATCTTCTTTATACATTGCCCTAGCAACTCGTTCCAGCCTTGCTTTGGCAGGTGATTCAGCACACACACAAAAAACACACCAAAGCAGCATATTTTTCCACAAAAATCACCAAGTTATGTAATCAAGCTCAACGGTGGAAAGAAACATGAATTAATGCATGAATGACTAATTATGCAACTAATATGAGCCTAAGTCTAACAATAATATGAGTAAAAAGGGTAATAAAAATAGTACTTTTGAACACTTATCACACCCCCAAACTCGAACTATTGCTTGTCCTCAAGCAATGCAAACTAACAATTATCTGCCAAGACTTTAATCATCAAAGACGTGCTTCAAACTTGAATTCAAACCTCGAAACCGTGGTAGAAAGTATGATCACATTTTAATTTTTCGGATAGCACAAAAATTACCGGAACCAAACTATAATACTCATGACAATGTGTGTGCGTAGTTGTGTACAAGTTGATTTTCAAGATTCTAGGTGAACAATAGGCTTTTATAAATCTAATTATCGGGGCATTTATTTTTATTTTCACTAGAGCCAATTTTCGGACACCTCTAGCAAAGTAAGCAATTTCTCATTTTATTTTAGTCGACTAGAGCCAATTTCGGGCACCTCTAGCGCTTCTTTAATGTGCATTAACTACTAGAGCCAGTTTCGGGCACCTCTAGCAAGAATTTAACTTTTAATTTTCAATTTTAAATTTACCCAAATTTTAAGCAACCTAAGTTCACTAAGCTTCTTTCAATCAACAAGCCACAACCGTGTAAAAAAATCAACGTCATAGTAAAATTCTAAGTTCTTTTCATGCAATCCTAAAATTAAAGGTTCTTTCAATTAAGTGCAGTGGCACAAATTCATCATTGGATATTCAACAAGTCTTAAGCAATTAAATCCAATTAAAGGCATGGCAAGTAACATATGCAACCTATATGTGATTGCTAAAGATGAATGCAACTAAACATGAAACTAACTAGAAACCAACACCCCCCAAACTCGAGAGAAGCATTGTCCTCAATGCACGTAAAAGTGAAACAAAATTTGAAAGAAACTAAATGAAATGAGTTAGTCGGAGAGGTCGTCACCTCGAGTGATAAGTTTGCTTCGTGCCATTTACTTGATTCATTTTCCGGTCGGTGGTTGAATGATTGTGGCTGGTACCGCGTGAATAGCATTGCTTTGATTTGATCCATGTTTGGGCATCAGAAGTTGCCGACGCCATTGTTGTTGCCTGGGCAATCTCTGTTGTGGTTGCTGTGGCAAGTAGTCGGCAGTGAATTTCCTTAGCATGGTGGTTGTGAGTCTTGTTGTGGAAAACAAAGCAAAGAAAACTTGGAAACTAAAGGTAATGAAGAAAAATAAAATAAACTATCTCCTAAAAATAAAAATGAAAAGAAAAAGAAAAAGAAAATATTGAAAGGAGAGCATGCTCATGCATCTCCTAAGGTGACCACTTCTTTGTTACGTTCCACATGGGCACCGTTGTAGTGCTTCAATCTTTGTCCGTTGACTTTGAATTCATGTTCTTCAGTGATGGACTTGATTATCACGGCACCATGAGAGAATGGTTTGACAACTTCGAATGGTCCCGACCATCTTGATTTTAGTTTTCCTGGGAAAAGTTTCAGCCGAGAATTGAATAAGAGAACTAGCTGCCCTGGCATGAATTGTTGCAGCAATAGTTTCTTGTCCTGCCATTGCTTTGTTTTTTCCTTGTAGATTCGTGCATTGTTATAGGCAAGTGCACAGAATTCTTCTATCTCGTTGAGGTCCAACAAATGCTTTTGCCCGGTACTTTCCCAATCCATATTCACGGTCTTGATTGCCCAATATGCCTTGTGTTCGATTTCCACCGGTAGATGGCATGTTTTGCCATAGACAAGTCAGAAGGGGGACATACCTAAGGGTGTTTTGAATGCAGTGCGATATGCCCAAAGTGCGTCATCTAGTCTTGCTGACCAATCCTTCCTAGAGGGATTTACAACTTTCTCGAGTATACCCTTCAATTCCTGGTTGGAAATTTCATTGGTTTGTGGGTGATATTGCCCGTCCTATGGAAACGATCACATTGCTTGTAAAACTCTTGGGCATCTTTGTACAATGTTGGCCAATACAAACCGGATTGCAAAACTTTGGCCGCGGTACGAGTTCCTCCAAAATGTTCTCTATAGGGTGAAGAATGGCATTACCGGAGTACATTCTGCTGCTCTTCTTCAGGGACACATCGGCGTATGACCTGATTTGCACATTGTTTAAACAAAAGAGGCTCGTCCCAAAAGTAATGCTTAGCATCATGGTGGAACCACTTCTTCCCTTGGTGAGTAAGGCCATAAGGTAAAATACCACAAACAAGGAAATTAACTAAATCTGCGTACCAGGGTATTGCCAAGGCATGTGCTGCCGTGGTGACTACTCCCAAGATTGCCGAGTCGTGTGTGTCTAGAGTTGCCGAGGCATATGCGTCCATGGTTATCGAGGCGTGCGTATCAGTGGTTGCCGAGGCGTGCGCGTCTGGAGTTGCTGAGGCATGCACATTAAGAGCTACTGTGGCGTCGAGGGTTGCCGAGGCATGTGCGTCAAGAGCTACTGCGACGTCGAGGGTTGCCGAGGCATGCACATCCATGGTTGCCGAGGCGTGCGTGTCAAGAGATGTTGCGGCGTCGAGGGTTGCTGAGGCATGCGCATCCATGATTGCCACGACAATTGGCTAGAGCAGCAATTGCCACGACAACGAAGGCTACATCCAACCATGATGGAGCCCGACAAAATGAGGTAATTAAATGTTTGGATGTTGATATAATATTTCCTAATAATATATCCATGCCTTCAAGAACAGTAGCAAGGTGGAAGATGTGCATGGACTATAAGGGAACACGAAAGAAATACACCTCCACCATGGTAACACAAAAGGGAGTAGCTGCGAGAACATTGGCCCAATTCTTTTTGGGCAATATTATCACTCGATGGAGGGTGCGGATGGACTATAAGAAGTATCAGAAACAACCATCCTCAAGTTTTCTCAGATATGCAGTAACATTAGAAGATGCATGATGGCACTCTTTTTAGACATGGTCGAAGACTTTCTTGAGATCTTCATGGATGATTTTTCCATTTTTGGTAATGACTTCGACATTTGCCTCGACAATTTAGAGAAGGTGTTGGCAAGATGTGAAGAAACCGATTTAGTCCTTAATTGGGAGAAGTGCCATCTTATGGTAGATGAAGGAATAGTGCTCGGCCACAAGATTTCATCCAAGGGAATTGAAGTAGACAAAGCCAAGGTGTACGTGATCGAGAGACTACCCCCACCAAGATAAAGTCTTCAATTTTGATGATTCTTGCGCCCAAGCATTCGAAACCCTAAAGGAAAAGCTTGCCTCGGCACCCATTATCGTTCCACCAGATTGGACGCTACCTTTTGAGCTCATGTGTGATGCAAGTGATTTCGCGGTAGGAGCAGTCCTAGGCCAACGCACAGGAAAGGAACATACAATCAAGCTGCCGATCACTTATCACGCTTAGAACGCAATAGGGAGGAGGACGCAGATTTAGAGATATGCGATGCATTCCCGGATGAACAACTGTTAGACGCCTCGGCAACCATAGATGTGCATGCCTCGGCAACCCTCGACACTGCAGCAACTCTTGATGCGCATGCCTCGGCAACTCCAGACGCGTACGCCGTGACAACCACTGATACGCATGCCTCGGCAACCCTTGACGCGCATGCCTTGGCAACCCTTGACACGCATGCCGCGACACTCTAGACGCGCACGCCTTGGCAACCATAGAAGCAGTTGCCACGGCAACACATGCCTCGGCAATACCCTGGTACGCAGATTTAGTTAATTTCCTTGTTTGTGGTATTTTACCTTATGGCCTTACTCACCAAGGAAAGAAGCGGTTCCGCCATGATGCTAAGCATTACTTTTTGGACGAGCCTCTTTTGTTTAAACAATGTGCAGATCAGGTTATACGCCGATGTGTCCCTGAAGAGGAGCAGCAGAATGTACTCTGGCAATGCCATTCTTCACCCTATGGAGGATATTTTGGAGGAACACGTACCACGACCAAAGTTTTGCAATCCGGTTTGTATTGGCCAACACTGTACAAAGATGCCCAAGAGTTTTACAAGCAATGTGATTGTTGCCAGAGGACGGGCAATATCTCTAGACGACATGAGATGCCGCTCCAAAACATCATCGAGGTAGAATTGTTCGATGTATGAGGGCTTGATTTTATGGGACCTTTCCCATCTTCATTCGGCAACCTTTACATTCTACTTGTTGTCGACTATGTGTCTAAATGGGTTGAGGCAGCTACAATTCCCACCAACGATTCTAAGATCGTGCAACAATTCTTGCAGAAAAACATATTACACGGTTTGGGATACTGAGAGCAATTATCAGTGATGAAGGCAAGCACTTCGACAACAAACTCATCGCAAAAATGTTACAACGCTTTGGTGTATCTCACAAGATTGCCGTGGCATATCACCCACAAACCAATGGGCAAGCAGAAATTTCCAACCGAGAATTGAAGGGTATACTTGAGAAAGTTGTAAATCCCTCTAGGAAGGATTGGTCAGTAAGACTAGATGCCGCACTTCGGGCATATCACACTGCATTCAAAACACCCTTAGGTATGCCCCCTTCCAACTTGTCTATGGCAAAACATGCCATCTACCGGTGGAAATCGAACACAAGGCATATTGGGCAATCAAGACCGTGAATATGGATTGGGAAAGTGCCGGACAAAAGCGTTTGTTGGACCTCAACGAGATAGAAGAATTCTGTGCACTCGCCTATAATAATGCACGAATCTACAAGGAGAAAACAAAGCAATGACATGGCAAAAAACTATTGCCGCGGCAATTCATGCCAGGGCAACTAGTTCTCTTATTCAATTCTCGGCTAAAACTTTTCCTGGGAAAGCTGAAATCAAGATGGTCGGGACCATTCGAAGTTGTCAAACCATTCTCCCATGGTGCCGTGATAATCAATTCCATCACTGACAAACATGAATTCAAAGTTAACGGACAAAGATTGAAGCACTACAACGGTGTCCATGCGGAACGTAACAAAGAAGTGGTCACCTTAGGAGATGCATGAGCATGCTCTCCTTTCAATATTTTCTTTTTCTTTTTATTTTCATTTTTATTTTTAGGAGATATTTTCTTTTATTTTTCTTTATTATCTTTAGTTTCCAGGTTTTCTTTGTTTTCTTTTCTTTTCCACAATAAGACTCACAACCACCATGCTAAGGAAATTCACTGTCGACTACTTGCCACGACAACCGCAACAGAGGATGCCCCGGCAACCGCCCCAGCAGTTGCCATGGAAACAGAAACTGGCGATGCACAGGCAACAACAATGGCTTCAGCAACTACTGATGCCCAGGCAAGTGAACCTGCCTCGGCAAACATGGATCAAATCAAAGCAATGCTATTCACGCGGTACCGGCCACAAGCATTCAACCACCGACCAGAAAATGAATCAAGAAAACGGCACGAAGGAAACTTATCACGCGAGGTGTCGACCTCTCCGACTAACTCATTTCATTTAGTTTCTTTTAAATTTTGTTTCACTTTTACATGCATTGAGGACAATGCTTCTCTCGAGTTTGGGGGGTGTTGGTTTCTAGTTAGTTTCATGTTTAGTTGCATTCATCTTTAGCAATCACATATAGGTTGCATATGTTACTTGCCATGCCTTTAATTGGATTTAATTGCTTAAGACTTGTTGAATATCCAATGATGAATTTTTGCCACTACACTTAATTGAAATAACCTTTAATTTTAGGATTGCATGAAAAGAACTTAGAATTTTACTATGATGCTGATTTTTTATACACGGTTGTGGCTTGTTGATTGAAAGAAACTTAGTGAAGTTAGGTTGCTTAAAATTTGGGTAAATTTAAAATTGAAAATTAAAAGTTACTTTCTTGCTAGAGGTGCCCAAAATTGGCTCTAGTAGTTAATGCACATTAAAGAATCGCTAGAGGTGCCCGAAATTGGCTCCAGTCGACTAAAATAAAATGAGAAATTGCTTACGTTGCTAGAGGTGCCCGAAATTGGCTCTAGTGAAAATAAAAATAAATGCCCCGGTAATTAAATTGATAAAGCCTATTGTTCACATAGAATCTTGAAAATCAACTTGTACACAACTACGCACACACATTGTCACGAGCATTATAGTTTGATTCCAGGTAATTTTTATGCTATCCGAAAAATTAAAAGGTGATCATACTTTGTGCCACGGTTCCGAGGTTTGAATTCAAGTTTGAAGCATGTCTTTGATGATTAAAGTCTTGGCAGGTAATTGTTAGTTTGCATTGCTTGAGGACAAGCAATAGTTCGAGTTTGGGGGCGTGATAAGTGTTCAAAAGTACTAATTTTATTACCCTTTTTAGTCATTTTATTGTTAGACTTAGGCTCATATTAGTTGCATAATTAGTCATTCATGCACTAATTCATGTTTCTTTCCACCATTGAGCTAGATTACATAACTTGGTGATTTTTCTGGAAAAAGATGCTGCTTTGGTGTGTTTTTGTGTGTGTGCAGAATCACTTGCCTAAACAAGGCTAGAACCAGTTTCCAGAGCAGTGCATGAAGGAGATGCCGACGCAGTTGCCAGGGCAATGCATGAAGGAGATGCCGAGCTAGTTGCCAAGGCAATTTTCGACAAAGAATAAGATGATATGGTAGTCGAAATTGATGACTAGATAAGCGTAAGATGACGTGGAGCAAAGTTAAATCCAAAAGGAGTTTGATTTCCATGAAGAGGTTAAAGAGAAATTAAATCCCAAGAAGATAAGAGAAGTTCTAGAAGGAATTTAAATATAATAAAGAATTATATTCTTTAAAGATATTTAATTCCAACTTAACTTCCTCCTCAAGAAGGATTTTGACCTAGCCATCTCCTATTTAAAGGATCAAGCCGTCAAAGAGAGTTGGGCAAGGAGAGAGGAGAGAGTTTCGACAAGAGAGAGAGGCAAAGGGGGAGAGTCCGATTGAGAGAGGAGAGCAAGGGACTGATCGATTTCTTCTTCTTTGCTTCCATTAGATTCATGGTTTGGGGATTATTCTTTTGAACACAAAGAATTCAAAATAATTTCATGAACAATTCTGGGCATCGCATTCCAACACTCCAGGACATGTCTCCCATTAATACTAAAACCCTAGGTTTTCCGCATGGCTCTATTGGGGGTGGGCTCTAAGTTCTCAAACAGTTGGGTTCTAAAAAGTACCCGAGCTGTCATTGTTTTCCCCTACTAAGGGTAGCAAAGCCCTTGGTTCTCACCCATTATAGGTTTCAAACGAACCAAATTCAACTCGAGAGGAATCACTTCCTATGTATTCTCGAAGAATCAATATCCTTACGAAGACATGAGGCATATGAGTCTCGAAGGTACTTGGTAGGCTCATATGGAGAATCAATATTCTGACATGAGAAAAGCGTTTTCCCCTCACTTAACAATTGGGTGGAGCTTGAGAATAGAGCTTTTTGCAACATTTTTTTAAAAATGTGTAAAATAGAATTACATTCATTAAGCGGACAAATAAATTGAAACCTTTGTGAACTTGCAAATTCCTTTTCTAAAAACATTTTGAAAACAATTTGTGGCCTGATCCTCTTTTGTTTTTTTAAAAAACAAAACTTCCCCAGCGGAGTCGCCAAGCCGTCGTAACCTTTTTCAGGAGTTTTGACGTTTTGGAAAACCTTATAAAAACACGGAGTCGCCACCAATCTTTTTGAAAAAAAGTGTGATTGGATCACTTTTAAAACAAGGGTATTTTGATAAAATGTTTTATTTATCAAAATTACATTTTGGTCTATGAAAAATAAAGAAAACATGTTCGAGGGTCGGTTACGTGTGGGGAAGGATTAGCACCCCCACAATGCCCAAGAACTGGTACCTAATTGATTTCAAAAAGATTTAAAAACTGGGATTTGCAAGTTCACAAATTTCGATTTATTTATCCTCTTAGTGAATGTAAATCTACTTTAACGACCTTATCGCCCGAGAAATGAACTTTAATCACCGCCAACATTCCTAGCGCTAACCCGTCATTCTTGTTTGATAAGACACCGCATTAATTACGTTTTCACTTTTTTAAAAAAATCATACCAGAGAAAAGATTAGGTGTGTTATCGCTTTTTAGAATTTAGTGTTTAAACCCTAAAGAAACATCTACATTTATTTTAACTATTAAGTTTAAATATAATTAAGTGTGTCTTATTGAAAATGAAGAATGTTTTACAACATACATGTCTCTATTCTATGTTTTAAGTCCCTATTCCTAAAGTTTAATACACATACAAATATATACATACAAGAACAAAAACTTAAATTAAATTAAATATCAAAATAATTGCTAAATAAAGAAAATGGCAATTAATTTTATTTATATAAAAAAACTGTATTATGGACTAAATTAAAAGAAAACCAAATGTAAGGGATAATTTGAAAAAAATTTAAAAATTTAGTGCCAAATTGAAATGAAAAAGGACGAAATTGAACAGATTTAAAACAAAGGTGCTGCGGTATAAGAACTGGTAAAGAAGGGCGCGGGTTATAACCGGGTTCGGGTCGGGTCAAACGGGTTAGTATATATAATAAATATTATAAACAAAAATCATTTCTCCCCCTTTTATAAAAATGAATCAAAGTCGGCCCTTTATAAATTCTTTGTCATGTTCATCGTGTTCTTTATTTTATGAAGAACACGATGAACATCTGCCGTGCCGGCCGCCATCCATCGGCGGCAAAATTCCCAGAAAAAACCTAATCTTCCAGATTCTGGCGACCTTAAAATGACATTTTCCACCAGAGCTATGTCAAAACAAAATCTCCACGACGTTTCAAATAGAATAAATGTAAAAACAACCCTTTTTTTTCTTTATTTAATTCGAAACATAAAGAAAAAAGATAGAAAATGTTACTGAAAACTTGATTCTCTTATTTCTTTTGAACTCTGATTACAACTGCTTGCTTCTACAACTTTCGAATGCTAATTGTATGTATCTAGTATATGTTTTCTGTAAATGTTGTTGTGTCTGATTGTTCTTTTTCTGTTACAATGATTTACAATGCTATTTATAGTACAAAAAATGCCTGAACATTAAGCACAAATCCCTGATTTTCTTCATCTGAATTATCTCCTATTTGATTATGATTGCTTTATCTTTGCCAGAGGCTTCAATTTAGGGATTACCCCTTTCCATTTTGCTTCTAATTTGGTTCTAGATAGGGCTTCAATTTAGGGATTTAATTCCCTTATGGTTTTATCTTGAATTGTTAGGCTCCAATTTAGGGATTTAACCATTTTTCCTTTGTTTGCATATTTCTGATGATTCGAACGAAGCCGGCGAGGAACGGTTCATGGTGGAAGTGATGTGGAAGCAGCTCAGGTATTCGTCGGAGAGGACAGAATAAATGGCCGGAGCTGAAACGTCGTGCGCGTGGCTGCCACGTGCGAGTGATGATCCACGTCTTTGCTTTTGAGAAGTCTAGGTCGTTCAATTGCCCTTTGATCAACGGTGATGGGGATGCGGCGCTATAACTCCCTGCTGGCATGATCTACACCGTTGGATCAGCCCCTTGATCCAACAGTCCTGCTTCAACTGCGTATAAAGAAAGAAGGATTAGGGTTTTTTGGTTATAAAATGGCCAATAGGCCTTTGTATAATGAAAAAAATTAACTCTATCTATTTTAATTATATCTAATGGATTCTTTATTTTATTTGAATGGCCTGTCTATTTTATTTTTTGGGGTTTGATAACTAGCTATTATATTAACTACTAACTAAGATACTAAAAATATATAACCTATGTTAATTCTAACTACCATACTAACATATGACAACTATACTAATTATAATACACTAAGCATATTATACGACACCTAAGTAATTCTAATACTAACATTAATATTTACAACTATAATACATTAACTATGTTATCAATACTATATGACACCTAACTATATTAACAGCATAACACTAATACAATAATACTAAATTAATATAACAATTAAACTAAAACTAAGGTGAAAATCTAGTGAAAACAACATGATATATCCTACTCTTCGGCCCAGTAAGACCTTAAATATACAAAGGCCTAATAATAACCGAAACCCTAATTATCTATTTTCCTTGCGTAGCTAATCCTAGACCGTTGGATCTAGGATGATAATCAGATGGCTAAGATCCGCGCGGAATGTTCCAGAGAAATCCACGTGCCACACGCGCGACCACTCAGATAACCCCACGTGCGCGTAGGGTTCATGCACGGCCTATTAAATTTTTACTCCCGCGTCTGGCGCTTCATTTCTCACGTGCGGCGATTGATCATCCGATCCCATCTCCACGCTGGTAGATCCGACGGCTTCCAGAGATCCTTGTTCTCCAAGTAGCTTCTCACTCTGGTCCCCTCCCCTTCTCAAACTACCATGACACTCCAAGAGACAAGCGCCACCTGCCATCTGACCACCCTCCTCCATAGCCAAACGTCACGGCTTACGGGCAAAGAACAAGAACAAAAGCATTAGAGATAATAATCGGCAGCAAATCAAAAGGACATCAGGAAAATATCATATCACAGAGGCAGCCAATATGAGCTTTTTTCTTTTTATTTTAAGCAATGTAACACTCAGTGTATAAAAAAGAAATCCAACAGACTTGTAAACTTATTCGGGATCCCAAAAAGCAATACAGAACAACAAAACTTTCAAAGGTATATCATTTCTTCTCATTCATTTTAAATGCATGTATAAGCAGATACTAGAGCTTGGCTTCTCTTACTTTTCTATTATGACCTTTCGGTTGTCGTGGTGTCGTTTCGATTCCCCTTCTCCGATGATAACCCTTGCGCCTTCTCGGCTTCTGAAGAGGTGAATCGAAAGCGGAAAGGAACGGCTACCATTGTTTAAAGGATGAGATGTTTTGCCTTCGGTCATTTTTAAAAAGGGGGCTGATTTCAACGATTTTAGGAAATCCGGGTTTGGTTTCGATTTTAAAGGAGAAAAAAAGGTTTTTTGGAGTCAGCTTTGGTCTCGTCGGCCACTGTCCTATGGCGGATGACGTGGCAGAGCCGTGACTATTTTCTAGAAACAGCGGTGGTGGACCGCTAGAATCTGGGTTTGTGATGAACCCAGATGAACACGGGGGATGGGGGTTTGCCAAAAGAGGCAAAATATCTGAAACGATGGGTTTTTATAAAACTTTCGCGTTTTAAAATTTGTTTAATACCCATATAAGGACATTCGCCCTATTTTATTACGCCCTCAAGGGCTTTCGCTTCCTTTTATCACTCATTTAGTCCCTTCGCGTTTTTAAAATTTCCCCCAAGGCCATTATGTCTTTCTTATTTACACCCCGAATCCCTCTAACTTTTCATCGGTTTATGATTTTGTCCCCGTTTTCCTTTCAAATTTCACCCCTCTATTTTATTTCTTTCCAATTTGGTCCTTTCCAGTGTATAAGCCCCCGTTTTTCATGCATTTTATTTTAATTTGCCTATGTTGTTACTGTTTATATTTATGTTTAAATTTTTTGTTTTGATATGTTTGATAAATCTTCCTATTTATTGTTTGCTTTTAGTATATATATTTTATTCATGCAATGTTTATGATATGTGATGTTATGCTTAATTTTGGGTGTTTGATATAGGTAATTGCTTAATACATGGTTTTATTTAGCATATAATATATAGTCTTCTAAACAAAAATATAATATATAGTTTTTTTTTAAAAAAATACATCTAATACATAGTTTAAATAGATATGTAACAAATAATTTTTCTTAATGGATATATATATTTAATATATGATTTCCATATAATATAGGATATAAGCTCTCTAATATATTTCTTATAATATGTGCTTATCTATAAAAACATATGTTATAATATATAATAAATAGCTTTATAAAGTTAAGGTTTTCAAAATATTTATATTTTAAAGTTCATAACATATATATAGTTTCTTTGAACACTTAATATAACTTTTAAAATATAATATATTTATAATTATGTTTTTTTAAAGGTTTAACACATATATGTAGCTTTACAAGGTGTATATACATAGTTTTCTTAAAAGTTTATAACACCTTTTTAAAAAAATATAATCTTTTTTAGGTATATAATACACATGAATGATTTCGCAAAGTTCATATATAGTTTGTACGGTTAAGGTATATCATATAACTTTTTAAAGCTTACAAAATTTTTCTTTATAACATATAATATTTATATATGTGTTCTTGTGTTTGGGCTTTTGCCTTAGGTTTAGTTTTAGTGGGTTTAGATCTTTGGCCTAGTTTTAGCTCTTGCGCTTTGAAGCTTTAGATTAGATTAGGGAATTAGCTTAATTAATTTAGATCGTGTACTCGTCCCATAGGGGCACGATTCTTAAATTAGTTAAGTTAATTTTAGGTTTGGTTTCTTTTAGAGCCTTAGTTAGATTAGAGTTTGAATTAGTTTAGTAAATTTAAATTCATTCTTGGCTCATTTGGGTGAATGTCAAATTCCCTAAATTAACTGAACATATCTTGATAACTTTTAGGATAAAAAAAGGAACTCTAAATTTGAGATTAACATTAAATTAATCATCATAATTTATTAGGGTTTTATTCTTTAGGGTAATTAACCTAGAATTAAACACTAGAATCACCTAATGAATAATTAGAGCACCATTTGGGCTTTCATAGGTTAGGTCTTGGGTTGGGCCTTTGTGGTTATTTTGTGCCTTTATTTGTCATTTCTTAATTGTCATTCATAAGACCCATTAATTTTGCATTGATTAATCTAAATCATAAAAGGGGATATTTATTAATTCCGATATTTGTGTCGTAACAGTCCGAGCTTAAAGGATGTTGACCAAATACCTAAATTAATTCTTACCGTCCCAAAGTGAAATTTAAAAGTTGATAAAATCATCACATCATATCTTAACTGCTTGCACCATGCATAAAGGTGACGTACAAGATTTGAACCATAAATTAACACGACAGTCGAGCTTATTCGATGTCAATTTAATCTATGGTCCAATGTATCGTCAACCTTATTAATTAAATGTCCAATTAGTTTGAATCCACCAATCTGATTAAGCCTGTTCGATTAAGGTTAATTTTCAATTAAGGTCATCGAATTGAATTTCTTTCAAATTCCGACAATTTCCTTTGATTAAAAGCAACAAGTATTTTTGGTACCGATTTCCAAGTGTGATGGGGGTGTTAGCCCTTCCCCACGCGTAACCAACTTTCGGACCCTTTCATACGAATATATGGTTTTGTGGTGTCCGGTGGCGACTCCAAGTTTTTATCAATTTTCAAACGATTACGATTTTTTAAAAGAAATCCCTTTAAGCTAAGATTTCAAAAGTGATTTATGGGATAATTCGTATCGACGGATTTTCTAAAAGAAAACCTAGCCTATATATTATTTTTAAAAGAAAGAAAGTAAAAAATGTCGCTATAACATGGCAACTCTGCTGGGGACGATTTTTTGTTTTTACAAAACAAACATAGAGTTAGGCTAAGGAAGTATTTGTTGTTTTTAATGATAGAAAATTGTCAGAACTTTAATCGATTCTAGTAAGGATTGACCCTTTCTTGGAAATGTAACCACGATTTTACGGGCTTTGATAATTGGTGGTCTTCAAATTAATTGTTCATTTAATTTTTAAAGAATCATCGACATGTGTTACATCATGGTTCATCAAGATCTATACCCGAGCTCCATCCCTTAAGTGGGAGTGAAACGCCTATACCCACGTGAGTAGCCCTCCACGGGTCGATAATTCACTTCTGGAATCCACGCCTTTTGACATGTGAGCAACCCTCCACGTCACTAGGCTGTGCTTTCCCTCGAACCGAAACCAATTTGCAAGCTTGTAATGGGCCAGAATTAGGGTTCTTGTTGCCTTAGTAGGTAGTAAGATAGGTTCAGATACCCCTGTCTAGAACCGAACCCATGTGTAAGAATCTAAGAAGCCTACCCCGTTAGAGCCATGCGGATAACCTTAGTGAACTAGAAATCATGTGGTTAGGTTTATTTTCCTATTTGCATACTTGCGCTTATGTCATTTTGCGTTTACCTATTTCTCGTTATTCAATTTATTTACCATCACTGGACTAACGCTTCTTCTCTTTTCCTGTTCTTTTTATCTTTTTTTGCATATTTAATCATGTCATGAAGAGCATACTGAGTTAGAGATAGTTTGAAGTTAAAGACCGGATCAATGGGAGATTTAGTCCGCAGCAACAACGAAAAGAATTATGATGTTCATGTATGGTCGGAAGGGGAGCAATTACATGAGGGAGACAGTGTCATCGCTGGATTTATATCAGCCATGTCAGCCACGGCTTTCATGAACACATGGTTTAACGATGTGTCTAATTTGAAGTTACTTTGGAACAGTTGGGACTTTGAAACAAAGAGCACTTTCAGGGAAGAGTGTGGTGACATCACATTTTTGCTAGAGGTTCTAGTTGATCAAGCACTATTGTAAACCTTATTGGGTTCATGGAACTCCGCCTTCAGCTGCTTTACAATTAGTAATTTTGATTTAACCCCGGCAATTGAAGAATACCGGGACCTTATAAATTGTAGGAGGATTGACATGGATCGGGTGTATTCTAAGCCGAGTGAGAACAAGTCTTTTCGGGCTAAGCTAAAGAAGTTTTCAGACACGTTGCTAACATGGGTCGAGCAGCAGGTCACTACTTGGAACAATAGGGAGTATCTCAAGTGGGAAAGGATTTTGACCCTAGCCTCTGTACATCGTGTGGGCCGAGTCCAGCGCAACCTCTTTGCATTGTTGATTTACGGATTGGTACTCTTTTCTTGAGCATTGGGACTCATTGATTCGTCAGTTTTAGATCTTTTTGACTGTTTGAGTAGTGGGACTAACCCGGTGCCCGTAATCTTGGCCGAAACTTTTCGATATTTGAGGTTTTGCTAGGAGAATGGTGGAGGGCACTTTCGAGGATGCCCATAGCTTCTGACTGTTTGGTTCTACAGCCACCTTTGGACCAATCCCAGTTTCTCCAGGCCCCTTTACGACGGCAAGTTCTCACCCCTAGAGGAGTTCCTACGAAAGAACGATTGGCCAACCCGAAGGTCTGAGGAGGTATGGCAAGATGTCCTTCGAAATTTAAAAGAGGAAGATATAGTTTGGAGAGCACCGTGGTTGTTGGCAGAGAACATTCTCTATAGATGTGGAGAGCATCCATGGGTACCACTACTTGGCCTTTGGGGGCATACCGCGTATGCGCCTCTTCTAGTTTTGAGACAGTACGGTTCTAAGCAATTCGTGCCAGCCACCAAGGGTTTGAATGAGTTCAACATAGATTATGCAAGGGAGAAAGGCTATAAGGCAATGGTATACAATGCTTCCTCAACATGGAATAATGCAAGACGAGTTAGGATTGTAAATGCCCCGTACATGGTCACTCCAGAATACGAAGCATGGTGGTTTAATTGTGTTAATGACAACATCCCTCAATTGAATTCTGATGGAGGAAGATCTATGGAAGAGAGATTGTCCACACTCCCTACCAAAACTGAGTTAATGAGGAAGCAACTAAAGAAGAGCAAGAGAAGTACCTCAAGCTTGAAGAGAAGGCCCACCAAGAAAAATTTGACTTCGAACTAGAGAAGACGCAGATTGAAGGAGTAATTAAGGGTCTACAGAGGAAAAAGGATGAGTTGGAACTCGAGCTCAAGTTGGAGAAAGAAGAGATTTAGAAACTCAAAAGGCTAAACAGGGGTAAGAGAATCGCAGCAGGTGGACCAAGCGAGGGGTTAGAACTTTGACTTAAGGAAGAAAAAGCACGAGCTGAGAAGTATAAGAAAATGTATTACGAGCACAAGGATCAAGTGTTCGCTTTGACCCAAGAAATGAAGAATCTGAAAACTCCCATTCTAGGCAGCTTGAGAAGGAAAAACACCAAAATGAGGCCTTGAAAGATCAGCTGAAATGTTTGGAAAAGTCCCTTTTCAAGCACAAGGGCTCAACTAGCAAGTTAAAGGCTAGCAACTCAGAAAACCAAGTTCTAATGACGCGTGTCAAAGAATTGGAAGATGAGGTTCCACAGCTTAAAGATCATGTGGCCAGCCTTAGGGGAGCAATTCAAGTACACCCGACACCGAGTTTGGATCAACTGTACTTTGCCGCATACACAATCTGGAGATAGGATCAAGGGTTAGCATGGTGGACCGCTCAGATTCAAGAGGTTGCTCAGAAAATACAGTTTTTGGCAGAAGATGCCACTGAACTTCATGATTGTGTAGACGATGAATCCGAAGAAAGAGAAAGGATTGTGTGGATCCTAAGGGAGATTATTAACCTCGATACTACCTTGAATCCATATGTGTAGTGGGGTTTCTTTAAGTTATTGTAACCAGACTACGTTTCCATTAATACAAGTCGTTTAACGATAATATTTGCTGAACTCAGTGTTGCTCTTTGCATTCATGCATTGTTTTGTGTTTCATATACATTTTTGTTTGAATAATCAGTACATTTATTTGCATCTTTACTAATTACCATCGATTAATTAGAAGGGTTTTCATTTTAGAGAAAGATAGCATTTTGGTTCTTTATATTACAATCATTTCACTTCCCTACCGTGCTCGCTTACGAACAAGGTAAATGGAAGAGGGCTTTGCCAAGTTAGAGGCTGACCTCAGAGGCCAGTTGGAACGAGCTCAACAAGAATTAAGGGACACCATCATCAAGTCCCAACAAGATATGATGAAGGAGATTTCTCAGCTGATAAAGTCTAATTTGAGAGGAAATGAGATCGTCGATAACCTAACTCAAGACTCGAGGGATCACTCATATGCCACAATTTTCAAGAATCCTATCTTTACTAATCCACCAAACCCTCCACAATGAGTGTCTTTATCTCATCATGTCGGCACCTCTGCCCTAGCTCAGCCAGGCATAACAATCAGAAATGTCGAAAATGTTGGGGATATCATCCCAGATTTCGATGAGTTGGAGAAATTTAACCAAGTAAAGGCGGAATTCTTAAAATAGTTAGAGGAAACTCGGAAGGACCTCAAAGAGAAGTTTTGGGTGAAGGAAGACGAAGAAGGACCCTATGGGCTAAACGCGAGAGAACTCAGTTTAGTCCCGGATGTGGAAATTCTTTACAAATTCAAGACTCCAGACTTTGAAAATTTTGATGGAACAACTTGTCCCACTACCCATCTGACCATGTTTTGCCAAAAATGGTAGGGTACACGGATAATGAAAAGCTTTCAATCCATTGTTTCCAAGACAGTTTAGCATGATCCGCTTCGAGATGGTATAATCAGCTCACTGCACTTAAATCAAGTCATGGAAAGATTTGGCCAAGGCTTTTAATGACCAGTACAAGCATATAGCAGATATGGTCCCTAATCGTCTTTTGCTACAAGGAATGGAGCAAAGACGTAATGAAAGCCTCTAGGAATACGCCCAGCGATGACGCGATATAGCAGCTCAAGTTCAGCCACCACTTTCCGAAAACGAAATCACACCAATGTTCGTGGACACACTGAAGGGGACACTCTACGATCGAATGATCAGCAACCCCATTAGCAATTTCGCAAAAAATGGTAATGACCGGTGAATGCATTGAGGCCGCTATTAAAAGTGAGAGAATTGATATCAGGGAGTCAGCATGAAAGAACTACAAAAAGAGAGACAATGAAGTAAACAACACTAACACTTATGAGGCCGTCAAGAACCTCACTATCTCCCAACCCCAGGTAACAACAGTAAGTGCTCAAGGTTTCAACAAGAGGGAAGATAGGGGCCCTAAAAAGGAGAATGAGAATCAGTCTTTCACTCCTATACCAATGTCTTACAAAGAACTCTACTCATAGTTATATAAGGCAGATCTAGTATGGCCTTATCACGTCACACCTTATAATCCCCCTTACCTGGCATGGTATGATCCCAAGGTACACTGTGAGTACCATGCTGGCGTCCCCGGGCATTCAGTCGAGAATTGCATAGCCTTCAAAAAGTTTGTCCAGAATTTAATTCGGACCGAAGTCCTACAGTTGGGGGAACCCAGCACGGCCAATAACCCATACCAAACCACGGGGGGCAAGGTATAAATGTCATTGAAGAAGAATATGCTCGAAAAGCCAAGGTAAGAGTGTCTGAGGTATTATCCCTGTTGAGATGGGTCTTTCAACAGTTGTGTATGGCCCGTCTAATTGATCGAGGAATGGTGATTGTGAAGAAGGGTTGTGGCCCGTACTGCGAATACCATCAGTCAAGGGATCATGAGATTCAGGATTGTGAAGAGTTTCGCCAATTAGTTCAACACATGATGAACAATAAGGAGATTGAGTTTTTTGAGAAGGAAGGGGGCAAAGGGAATCTGAAGTCTGCACATCCGAGGATCAAAACGCCAAGCATAGTGCGAAGAGATAATTTGTCCTCTACCTCAAGCCTGGAGAGGCAAGCACGCCAAAGGTGATCCCCTAGATTATAATTGCTACCCCGAAGTCTTTCCCTTTCAAGGATACGTAGATGGTCCCGTGGAATTACACTGCAAGCATTACAATACCAGGTTCCTCTAGTTTGCCAAAATTAGAGGAGATAGGAATGGAAATGAAGCCTGTTCATGGGGGCCTTTTGGAGCCAAAGAGTGGTCGATGCTACGCTCTGGAGGACCAAAAGGTACCAAAATAACAAGAAGGAAAAGGCAAGGAAGTCGAGGTTGAACCTGAGAAGATGTTCGAAAATGATCTGCCTTCAAGGATTAAATAAACGTTTATGGAAACCCAAGCCCAAGAATTCTTGATATCTCTGAAACACGGTGAATATAATGTTGTAGAACAACTACGGAAGTAGCAGGCTCGGATCTCGGTATTGGAACTTCTTCTAAACTTGAAAAAGCACCGGGATGCATTATTGAAAGTCTTGAATCAGGCTTTTGTCCCGATCGATATCTCGGTTGAGAAGTTGGATCAGATCGTCGGACATATCACTGCCAATAATTTCATCACTTTCAGTGATGACGAAATACCAGGAGAAGGTAGGGGGTCCACCAAGGCCCTGAATATCACCACTCATTGTGAGGGTTATGTGTTACCAGGAGTGCTGATTTACATTGGTTCGGCCTTGAATGTCATGTCGCTAGCTACTCTACAACGGTTACCAATTGACAATTCACATATGAAGCCCTGTCATAACACAATGCCTGCCTTCGACGGGACCCAACGGGATGTGGTCGGGAAGATAGAAGTATTGTTAAGTGTCTAAAAGTACTATTTTAGTCACCCTTTTTATTCTTATTATTGCTAGACTTATGCTCATATTAGTTGCATTATTAGCCATTCATGCATGTTTGCATTGTTTCCTTGGTGGACAAGCTTGATTTCATATTTTGCTTAATTTTGTGGAAAAAGATATTGATTTGGTGTGTTTTTGTGTGTGTACAGAATCACTTGCCAAAGCAAGGCCGGAATCAGTTGCCAGGGCAATGTATGAAGGAGATGACGAGCTAGTTACCAGGGCAATGCATGAAGGAGATGACGAGCTAGTTGCCAGGGTAATTTTTGATAAGTGATAAGATGATATGGTAGTCGAAATTGATGACTAGATAAGCCCAAGATGACGTGGAGCAAAGTTAAATCCAAAAGGAGTTTGATTTCCATGAAAAGGTCAAAGATAAATTAAATCCCAAAAAGATAGGAGAAGATCTAGAAGGAATTTAAATATAATAAAGAATTATATTCTTTTAAAGTATTTAATTCCAACTTAACTTCCTCCTCAAGAAGGATTTTGACCTAGCCATCTCCTATTTAAAGGAGACTAAGCCGTCAAACTCAAGAAGGAGAGGGAATAGATTTCGACAAGAGCAAGGGAGAGCAAGGAGAGAGGAGAGAGATTTTGACAAGAGCAAGGAGGGAGAGATTTCGACAAAGGCTTCAACCATTGTTTATCTTTCTCTTTCTTGTTCAATTAGGTTTAAGTTAGGAATTCTTTGTCTTGTGTTTCTTTGGAACCTAGCCATGAACTAAATCTATTTGGCTAAGGTTA
Organism: Hibiscus mutabilis; assembly: GCA_019671005.1. NCBI lineage: Eukaryota > Viridiplantae > Streptophyta > Magnoliopsida > Malvales > Malvaceae > Hibiscus > Hibiscus mutabilis. Next base: position 71,091,039 of record CM033717.1, read on the forward strand.
TTGTGTTTTGTGGTTGCGAGAAACAATTGGATTTTGTTTAGGTAATAAGAGTTTGCACTTTCAATTCAAGGTTTACTCATTCTTGGTTTTTATTCTTGTTTGCGAGTGAATTGGGAGAGGATCTCGTAACTTCATCTATTTATCTAATATCGGGAGAGTTAGATTCAAGAAACGAATGAGTATGGTCTTTATTCAATCTATTGATGGTGAAGATTAATCTGACTTAGGAATAAGTTAAGGATTTCAACGGCTAAGAGGAGCGCAAGATTGGTTGTTGTTCACCCTTGATTCACGCAGAGATGTATTATCAAGGCATGCACAAATAGCTAGAGTTTTGACTTAGGGATAAGAAGAAACCATTGAAGAACGCTCCATCGAACCTTGAAGTTGCTGCCCAGCCACCCAAACAATTGCCCAGCTAGTTGCCCAGGCAACCGTCGATTAGTTGCCAAGGCAACCCCACTGCGCAAGTTGCCACGACAACTGAGTTGCCCTTGCACTTTTTTACCAAGAAGATCCAATCGGCTATCACACCTCAAATCACGATAACCTGGCCTATTCTCTCTCATTTGATTACATCTTCTTTTACTTATTTGCTTTCTAGTTTAGTTGTTAGTTAAACTCCTACAATCTTCTACTTGTGTTCTTTTACTTTTTACAGTGCAAGAGATTAGATTCTTGAAGTGGCACCAATCCCTGTGGAGACGATATCTTTTATACTATAACTTGCGACGTGTACACTTGCACAATTGCGAAGCACTTATTACGCGCAACAAGCTTTTGGCGTCGTTCCCAGGGATTGGCAATAACAACTTTGTTTTTATTTTCTTGCACTTTTTATTTTTCTTGTTTAAGATTCAAAGGGCTAAAAAACTTTGGTTTTGCATTGGTATATGACCAGGGCGAGACCGATTACACCAGAATATCCCTTTGATCCAGAAATCGAACGAACCTTACAAAGACTTAGACAAAGGTTAAGAGTAGCAATGGCTAATCAAGACGACAATATGAATCAAGATGTTCCAGCAGGATGATGAGTGATTCTTGCACGAAACAAAACTATTCGAGACTATCTTGAAGAATATCTTGAAGGACTTAATCCATGAGTTGTCACACCTAAAATTGAAGCCGACCACTTTGAGTTGAAACCGGTGATGTTCAATATGATCAACACAATTGGTCAATTTGGCAGCTCAGTAACTGAAGATGAACCACAACATCTTAAATCTTTCCTCGAGATTTGCAATTCATGCAAAATACAAGGAGTCACCCCTGATGTTTTACGACTAAGATTATTCCCCTACTCACTGAGGGATAAGGCGAAAGTATGGTTGAATAGTATTCTTGCCGGATCAATAGGATCTTGGACCGATCTTTTTCGTGATTTCCTTGCTCGATTTAATCCTACAAATTTGACTGATAAGCTTCGTAACGAAATTACTTCTTTTCGACAGGCAGATGATGAATCCATGTATGAGGCTTGGGAGCGATATAGAGAAGTTCTACACAAATGCCCCTACACGGATTCCAGTGTGGACACAAGTAACAATGTTTTACAACGCTGTGAATACACCAACAAGGATGATGCTAGATGCCTCGGCAAACAACATACTCCTAGATAAGTCGTCGGAGGAAGCAATGCAAATTCTAAACAGGCTTGCCAAGAATGATTATCAATTCCCATCTGCAAGAAGAGGAGGAGTTAGATGCCAAGCCATAATACATGAACTGGATCATCAGACTCAATTTCGGCACAATTGGCCACTCTAACCAAGATGGTCCAGAACATGCAGAAACCAAACAACACACAGGAAGAAAGGTAACAGATTCCTTTTGTGAGTTATGTGGTGGTAACCATGATTCTTCTGAATGTATGCAGAATCTGAAATCCAGCTTTTATGTGGGGAATTACAACCAGAACAACAATGTGATGTCGAATACATTCGACAACCTCTACATTCTACTTGCCATCGACTACGTGTCTAAATGGGTTGAGGTAGCTGCAGTTCCAACCAACGATTCTAAGACCATGCAACGATTCTTGCAGAAAAACATATTTACGCGGTTTGGGATGCCGAGAGCAATTATTAGTGATGAAGGCAAGCACTTCAACAACAAACTCATCGCCAAGATGTTAAAACGCTTTGGTGTATCTCACAAGATTGCCACGGCATATCACCCACAAACCAATGGGCAAGCAGAAATTTCCAACCGGGAATTGAAGGGTATACTCGAGAAAGTTGTAAATCACTCTAGGAAGGATTGGTCAGTAAGACTAGATTATACACTTTGGGCATATCGCACTGCATTCAAAACACCCTTAGGTATGTCTCCTTTCCGACTTGTCTATGGCAAAACATGTCATCTACCGGTGAAAATCGAACACAAGGCATATTGGGCAATCAAGACTGTGAATATGGATTGGGAAAGTGCCAGACAAAAGCGTTTGTTGGACCTCAACGAGATAGAACAATTCTGTGCACTCGCCTATAACAATGCACGAATCTACAAGGAGAAAACAAATCAATGGCATGGCAAGAAACTATTGCCGCTGTAATTCATGCCAGGGCAACTAGTTCTCTTATTCAATTCTAGGCTAAAAATTTTCACGGGAAAAATGAAATCAAGATGGTCGGGACCATTCAAAGTTGTCAAACCATTCTCCTATGGTGCCGTGATAATCAAGTCCATCACTGACGAACATGAATTCAAAGTCAATGGACAAAGATTGAATCACTACAACGGTGCCCATGTGGAATGTAACAAAGAAGTGGTCACCTTAGGAGATGCATGAGCATGCTCTCCTTTCGATATTTTCTTTTTCTTTTTATTTTTTTGAACTATTTTTTTATTTATTAATTTCGGTTATTTTTTCTTTTTAGGATAGATTTATTTATTTTCTTTAAGATTAAGACTACATCTTTCTTTCATATTTATCTAATGGTTTTTAAATTTTAAGTTTAAGAATTTCTTTGCACATCTTTATTTATTTTCTTTTATTAGTTTATCTTTAATTTTAATCTTTATTTTATTTGTTTTTGAATTGTAGGAAAAGAGTTCAAGATAAAGATGAATTTGATTCAAGAAGGAAACTTCCTAAACAAGGAAATTAATGGGCTAAATCTAAGGCTTATATTATGCCTCCAACTTACCCTAAATAAACCCTACATAGCCGGTTAAACACTTCCCCTTCCCCAAACCCCCTAGTCGTCCCCTTCCCCCAATCAAAACCCTTGTTTTCTTTCTTTCCAATTAAACCCACCCACCATATTTACTACCTATCTTTTCTATTTAACCTATCACCCTTAACTTCCAAGAAACCTATTCCTACTTTTCTTCTTGCAACTCTTTAGTTTCTTTTTCTTTCTTTTCTTTGTTTCTACCAAACTCACAACCAAGATCATCCATGGCATCCAAAATTGAATTTTTGGTTCATCCAAGTTCCTCCAAAAAACCAAGATACAAGAAGTTTGCTACACCGGTGGTTCAAGAAAGATTTCACTCAAAGTTTGAAAGCCGAAAGATTTGCGAAGATCAAGGCTTTGAATACTCCAACTCTTATCAAGATTTCGGCCTTGAAGCATTCATCTTCGAAAGGATGTCACATCAAAAGTGGCAAATCTTTTGCCATCAATCGGAACCGGGTAACATCTCATGGGTAAGAGAATTCTATGCCCACTCACCTAACCCATATAATCCTTATGTTTTTGTTCGTGACAAGGCTATACTCATAAGCCCCAAAAACATCAACACCTTTTACGGGCTCTACATTGAGAAAGACGAGCATCAAGCCTTTGTTGATCAACTAACGCCCAAGCAACTCGACAAGGTGCTTCAAGAACTCACTCTACCGAGAACTCATTGGAACGACGGTAAATACAAGGGCACGGTAAATTGCCTTCGGCTTAAACCTGAGGCAAAATTATGGAATAAGTTTGTTAAAACTTCTTTAATGCCCACAACACACAATACCACCGTTGATACACCTCGTCTTTTGCTCATACATTCTATCTTGCATAATCGCATCATTAACATTGGAAAAATTATTTGTGATGAGATTTTTGTATGTAGCACAAAAGACAAGGGTTCTCTTTTCTTCCCTTGCTTAATTTCCAATCTTTGCAAGGAGATGCATGTCCCAAGCGAGTCCACTGATGAAAAGGCCCTACCAAAGTCTGGTTGGAATCGAGCACAAATCCGAAAGCTAATGGGAGAGGCACCGGTAAAATCCCCAACGCCTTCAATCGCCGCGGCAACTCCTGCCGCCTCGGAAACCCCTAATGCCCAAGTAACTGATGCCCGGGCAACTCGACTAGCAACCCCAGGACAACTTGAAGCATTCATACAACCATTGGCGAACCGCCTTAGGCAAATTGAAGACCGACAACTAATGTTCATGCGGTACATGAAGGATCACAACAATGCCATCACCCAAGTCATCCTGGAAAAGTACCCGGACAGTCGCGTGTCGTTCCCTATCTTTCCTACCGAAATCCTTGCCACGGCAACTGCAACAGATGATGCCGCGGCAACCTACACTGTGACTGCCCAAGCAATTTCCATGGCAACCAACACTGAAGATGTCGCAACAACCAAAGCTAAAGACGCCCCGGCAACCACTGCAAAAGCCAAAGGTAAAGCACCTATGCCTGAATCAACTCGTACTGAATCATTATCTAACTTTTCAGATTCGGACGAGTCCTCCATTGCACCAACAAAGAACGCACCAATCAAATCCTCCAAGCCCAAGCGAAAAGCCAATGACATTGATGAAGAGGACGATGAGGACAACCTCGTACGAAGATCGATTCCACCATCGGCAACAAGGAAGCAACCACCGCGTTCAAACAAGAGAATCAAGACACCGACCAAAAGGAAACTAATCATCCACAACGACAAACTCTCAGAGTAAGTCCTCGTTTGCATTTTACTTTTCTTTATTTTATTTTTATTTTTCTTTGTTGCATGCATTGAGGACAATGCCTCACTCGAGTTTGGGGGGGGTTGTTATTAGTTAGTTACCATGTTTAGTTGCATACATCTTAAGTATTGCATTTAGGATACATAAATTGCTTGCCATGCCTTTAGTTGGAACAAGAATTGCCTAGACTTGATGAATATCCGATGATGACATTGCCAATATACTTAATTATTAGAACTTTTTATTCTAGGATAAACATGGAAACACATAGAATTGTACTATGATGCTAAACTTGATGAAACACTGTGCGGCTTGATTGATTTAAGGAATTCTAGCGAACTTAGGTTGATAGTTAAAAAGTTGGGGGATTAGAATAAAAAGTGTATGAATACTAGAGGTGCCCGAAATTGGCTCTAGTATGTGCTAAAAATTGATCGCTAGAGGTGCCCAAAATTGGCTTTAGTATGTGCTTTATCGCTAGAGGTGCCCAAAATCGGCTCTAGTAGAATAAATTAATTAACTTAAGAAAACTAAAAACAAAACACTAGAGGTGCCCGAAACTGGCTCTAGTTAAAACATGTTAAAAGAACCCTATAAAGTAATTTGAAAACCTCTTGTTTGCATAGAATCCGAAAAATCAACTTGCACACAACTCCGCACACACTCACAAGCATTATAGTTTGATTCCGAGTAACTCCTAAGTTTTCAGAAAAATGAAAAGCAAATCATACTTTGTGCCACGATTATGAGAATTGAAATCAAGTTCAAAGCTAAGTTTGTGAAAATTGAAGTCTTGGCGGGTAATTATTAGTTTGCATTGCTTGGGGACAAGCAATAGTTCGAGTTTGGGGGTGTGTTAAGTGTCTAAAAGTACTATTTTAGTCACCATTTTTATTCTTATTATTGCTAGACTTAGGCTCATATTAGTTTCATTATTAGCCATTCATGCATGTTTGCATTGTTTCATTGGTGGACAAGCTTGATTTCATATTTTGCTTAATTTTGTGGAAAAAGATACTGCTTTGGTGTGTTTTTGTGTGTGTGCAGAATCACTTGCCAAAGCAAGGCTGGAACCAGTTGCCAGGGCATTGCATGAAGGAGATGTCGAGCTAGTTGCCAGGGCAATTTTCGATAAGGGATAAGATGATATGGTAGTCGAAATTGATGACTAGATAAGCCCAAGATGACGTGGAGCAAAGTTAAATCCCAAAGGAGTTTGATTTCCATTAAAAGGTCAAAGAGAAATTAATTCCCAAAAAGATAGGAGAAGATCTAGAAGGAATTTAAATATAATAATGAATTATATTCTTTTAAATTATTTAATTCCAACTTAACTTCCTCCTCAAGAAGGATTTTAACCTAGCCATCTCCTATTTAAAGGAGACCAAGCAGTCAAACTCAAGAAGGAGAGGGGAGAGATTTTGATAAGAGCAAGGGAGAGCAATGAGAGAGGAGAGAGATTTTGACAAGAGCAAGGAGGGAGAGATTTCGACAAAGGCTTCAACCATTCTTCATCTTTTTCTTTCTTGTTCAATTAGGTTTATGTTAGGAATTCTTTGTCTTGTGTTTCTTTGGAACCTAGCCATGAACTAAATCTATTTGGCTAAGGTTATTGTGTTTTGTGGTTGTGAGAAACAATTGGATTTTGTTTAGGTAATAAGAGTTTGCACTTTCAATTCAAGGTTTACACATTCTTGGTTCTTATTCTTGTTTGCGAGTGAATTGAGAGAAGATCTCGTAACTTCATCTATTTATCTAATATCGGGAGAGTTAGATTCAAGAAACGAATGAGTATGGTATTTATTCAATCTATTGATGGTGAAGATTAATCCGGCTTAGGAATAAGTTAAGGATTTCAACGGCTAAGAGGAGCGCAAGATTGGTTGTTGTTCACCGTTGATTCACGCAGGGATGTATTATCAAGGCATGCACAAATAGCTAGAGTTTTGACTTAGGGATAAGAAGAAACCATTGAAGAATGCTCCACCGAACCTTGAAGTTACTGCCCAGGCAACCATCGTTTAGTTGCCAAGGCAACCCCGCTGCGCAAGTTGCCACGGAAACTGAGTTGCCCTTGCACTCTTTTACCAAGACGATCCAATCGGCTATCACACCTCAACTCACGATAACCTGGCCTATTCTCTCTCATTTGATTACATCTTCTTTTATTTATTTTCTTTCTAGTTTAGTTGTTAGTTAAACTTTTACAATCTTCTACTTGTGTTCTTTTACTTTTTACAGTGCAAGAGATTAGATTCTTGAAGTGGCACCAATCCCTGTGGAGACGATATCTTTTATACTATAACTTGCAACGTGTACACTTGCACAATTGCAGAGCACTTATTACGCACAACAAGTACCCCTGCTTGTTGGCTCTACCGAATATAAGGTTGACTTTGTGGTTATAGACATCCGGCCATCCTACAATTGCATGCTAGGAAGGCTGTGGATACATTCGGTTGGTGCTGTCCCGTCTTTACTACACCAGAAATTACAATTTGTTATCAAGGGAAAGTTGGTAATAGTGAATGCCGAGCAAAACATCATCACTTCGGTTACGTTAGACATACCATATGTTTAAACCGACGAAGAGGCGATGGAATGCGCATTCAGGGCGTTGGAATTTGTCAATGCTACTTTCGTCGCTGAGGGGAACCCACTTCCTTGTCCTAAGTTGTCTAGTTGTACCAAAATGGTAGTGTTTGAGACCCTAGGAAGAGGGGAAAGAAAAGTGAAAGGTTTGGGACGAAATCTACAAGGATGCCTTCAGCCCATCAGGGTAATCCATAAGGTCGATCGATTCAGACTCGGTTATAGGCCAAATTTTCTACAAAATTGACAAGAGCAAAGGAAGTTTTGGCTCAGAGGGGAGGACATCCCTTAGGCCCCTATAACCTATACCGATTTCAAAGGCATCTTCAAATCAAGTGGAATTAGGAATCCTGAAAAAGATTCCCAAAAAGCGATTCGAGAATGGGAGAAACATCTCCGTGAAGAATTGGTCTGCGAAGCTTTGGAAGGAATGAACATGAATGTGATTTGCAAGGATGAAAAGGTTATCCAGCCCTTGGATAAGATTCACCCATGTCTCTCGGGTGAAGAACTCACCAATTGGGCCTATGAGGATATGCCTGTGGTCGTTAGACTTGAATCAAAGCCTCTTAACATAAACTGTATGAATAATTCAGAACCTAATCCCGAAGTAGATTTCGAGCGACCCACATGCTTAGCAGAAATGGACGAGGGGATGATGAGGTCTCGGAGGAGTTATTGAGGATGATAAAAAGAGAAGAAAATCAAATCTTTCCGTACCAAGAAAAGGTAGAAATCTTGAATCTGGGGACTGATGAGGAAAAGAAAGAAGTAAGAATCGGTAGTACATTGTCATCAAAAGTTAGGCAGAAGTTCGTGGAACTACTTTCAGAATTCAAGGATGTGTTTGCATGGACATATTGGGATATGCCGGGTTTGAACACAGATATTTTGGTTCACAAACTTCCTATCAGGCTAGAATGCAAACCTGTCCAAGAAAAGCTTAGGAGGATGAGAGTGGACATGTTGCTGAAAGTTAGAGAAGAAGTACATAAACAATTCGAGGTGAGATTTCTAAAGGTTTCCAAATACCCAGAGTGGGTAGCCAATATAGTACCGGTACCTAAAAAGGACAGGAAGGTTCGCATGTGTGGGGATTACAAGGACCTCAACAAAGCAAGCCCCAAAGACAACTTCCTTTTGCCTCACATTGACACCTTGGTTGATAACACCGCCGAAAATGCTTGGTTCTCGTTCATGGATGGCTTTTCGGGATATAACCAAATCAAAATGTATCCCGAGGACATGGAGAAGACCACTTTTGTGACCATGTGGGGTATATTTTGTTACAATGTAATGCCTTTTGGGATGAAAAATGTCGGGGTAACATATCAACGAGCCATGGTGACCTTGTTTCATGACATGATGCACAAGAAAATCGAGGTGTACGTAGATGACATGATAGCCAAATCAAGAACCGAAGGGGAGCATATCCAGAATCTACAAAAACTCTTTCTGAGACTAAGGAAATACCAGCTGAAGCTCAACCCTGCCAAGTGTACCTTTGTAGTTACATCCGGGAAACTATTGGGTTTTGTTGTAAGCCGGAAAGGAATCGATATTGACCCAGATAAGGTAAGAGCAATCCAAGAGCTCCTACCACCTCAAACACAAAAGGAGATTCGGGGATTTTTGGGAATGTTGAATTACATATCTCGATTCATTTCCCAATTAACTGAGAAATGTGACTCTGTCTTCATACTTCTTCAAAAGAATAACTTGGGAATCTGGGATGGAGATTGCCAAGAAGCATTAGAAAAAATTAAGAAGTATCTGACCAACACTCTGGTTTTGGTAGCACCAGTGCCAAATAGGCCATTAATCCTGTATTTGACCGTGTTTGAAAATTTGATGGGCTGCGTGTTAGGTCAACATGACGACTCTGGAAAGAAAGAAAGGGCAATTTATTATTTAAGCAAGAAGTTCACAGAGTGTAAAGCATGGTACCCCTTTATCCAAAAGCTGTGTTGTGCATTGGTGTGGGCTACAAAGCGACTCGGGCAATACATGTTGTATCACACCACCTACTTAATCTCCCGATTGGACCCATTGAAGTTTGTAATGGAGGCACCAGTGCTTACTGGGAAAATGGCTCGCTGGCAAATGTTATTGTCATAATTTGATATCCTTTACGTGAACCAGAAGGCGATAAAAGGAAGTGTAGTGGCAGATCCGTTGGCAAGTCGCGTTGTGGGCAACTACGAGTCGTTGGACTTTGACTTCCTGAAAAAAGATTTGATCAATGCTGCCTTAAAGAATGAACCCATCGCCAAAGAAAAAGCTTGGAGGCTTTATTTTGATGGAGTGTCTAACGCCTTGGGTCATAGAATAAGGGCAATATTGATTTCTCCTGATGAGGTCTACTACCCTTTTACCAGTAGGTTGGAATTCTTCTACACCAACAACATAGCCGAGTATGAGGCTTGTGCCATGGGGCTTCGTGCGTCCATTGAAAGAAAAGTTGAAATACTCCAGGTTTTCGAAGACTCATCCTTGGTGATCTACTAGCTTCGGAAGGAGTGGGAAACTAGTGATCCAAAATTGATCAAGTACTATGAATTGATTCAAGAATTGGTCAAGAATTTTGAAGAAGTTATCTTTGTTTACTTGCCAAGGGAGGAAAATCAGATGGCCGATGCCTTGGCAACTTTGGCTGTTGTTTTTGATTTGAACTCGATGGCCAAAATGAAGTCAGTTGAAATGCAGACTTTCGAGGTACCAGCTCATTGTTATAGTTTGGAGAAGGATGAAGATGGTAAACCATGGTACCATGATATCCTCCAATACATCAAGTTTTGGGCTTGCCCGAAAGAGGCCGATGATAATGAAAAAAGAACTATCCGAAGGCTAGCATCAGGATATGTCCTTGGCAGGGAGATTTTGTACAAAAGAAGTAAAGATCAGGTACTATTAAGATGTGTCGATATGTGAGAAGCTGAAGTTATTCTAGCCGAAGTCCACGGAGGATTATGTGGGACCCACGCTAGTATATTCTCAATGGCGAGAAAGATAATGAGATATGGCTACTTCTGGTCAACCATGGAGGAAGATTGCATCAGCTATTCTAAGAAGTGCCACAAATGTCAGATATATGCCGATAAAATACACTCCCCGCCAATTCCACTCCACACTATGAATTCTCCATGTCCTTTCACCGCTTGGGGTATGGATGTCATTGGTCAAATACACCCGAAGGCTTTCAACGAGCATCGGTTCATCTTGGTAGCCATAGATTACTTCACCAAGTGGGTGGAAGCCGCCTCTTATGCCAGCATCACTTGAGTGACGGTTTGCAAGTTCTTGAAGAAAGAAGTTATATGTCGCTTTGGTCTACCTGAAAGGATCGTCACCGATAATGCTTTCAACCTGAACAATAAGATGATGACCGAAGTATGTGAACAGTTCAGGATCGTGCACCATAATTCTACCATATATCGTCCCAAGATGAATGGAGCGGTAGAAGCAACAAATAAGAATATAAAAAAGATCGTAGTGTAATATCCTCAAAACTAGTATAAAGGAAGTTACTACAATACCTTCATTAAATCCCTAATTGATTGAAAGCAAGGTACTAGGTCTAGTTAATAAGAACTAGAATGCTATAAATGAAAAAGTGGCAACCTAATTTATAAGTGACCAAACCGAAACAAATAACAAAATGAATGAATGCATGCTAAATTTCTATAGTCCTAAATGCCCCTACACATGTCATTAATTAGTGGATAATCAAAGGCAAATTAGTCATTTTGGGAGGAGTTAATTTATGATCCATTATCATCTTCTCCCTTGATGGCCGATTAGATGAACAAAATAGAGAGAAGGGAAATCAGTGAGAAAACTCCATGGTCATAGATACAAGCTTGAAATTTGGAAGAATTGGAGTTGCTAGCATTCATATTATCTTGAAAGGAAGGTAAAATCTCTTCCTTAATGCATTATAGATTCAAATTATGCATGTAGATTTTAAGTTCTTACTTGAATTACATGAATTGGATGATTAGTTAGTGAATTGATTCCATGAACTAGTTAAGAAGTTCAATTGATTGATCAATCCATGAAATGGTAGATTGCTTAGAATGAATCGAATGGCTTTTGGAAATTGATGTTGTCATTAACCAAATTGATGATGAATTGCTATGTTAGTTGCTGGAAAAAATTATATGATAATTACAATGGATGATTGATATGTGAATTGAAATTCTTGTTGCTGGAAATTCTAGGGAGATGATGTCTTATTGAATCAATTCGAAAATATTGCTCAATTGCCCTATTTTTATAGGTTTGACACATAATTGGACTGACTTAGACATGTATGAATAAGTATATATGTTGAACAATTATGTTCGAATCCTTGTCTAAGTGATTAATGAAGCTAGAAACTAGCTAAAGGAAAGCTGTCCAGAAGACTCTATTTCGGGCAGTGAATTTAAAAATTTGTAGAAAATCACATAGAGAAAATTAGGGAGTAAATCTTATATGTACATAATCATGAGTATGTCTATTTTTGTTACAACAAACGGAATCGAATTTCGAGCTATAAAACAGTTTGTAGAGATTAATCTCTAAGGACAGTGCAAACTGTCCACTGGCATAATTTGGTCTGCCTTTAAATAAAAACTGTATTAATTCACAATGAATAAAAATGTAAGGCCCATATGGTTAGAAGTAAAATTAAGCTAGCTTTCTAACAGTGTAAACGGTTTGAAATTCTGACGTATGGAATAAAAGATATGATCATTTAAGCAAGTAGTGCACATGTTGCCAGGCAGCAACAGTCTTGATGTTTTGAATTGAATGCTTGAATGTATGGAGTCATATAATGACATAAATGGTTTATGGATTCTACCTAATACTATGCATTATATGTAATGATAGATCAAGTGGAAATTGAGGAAAAAATGGATCACTTAGATCAGCAAGCTAGTAGAGGAAAAGGGAATTCAATCCGAGATCGACAATAGCTCGGAAAATTCCTGTGAGTGTAGTTTAAAGTTTTGGAAAGGGCGGTAACCTTTCCAAGTATTTCTTGATTTAAATTGCTTGTTGATTTCTAGTTTTAATGGTATAATACGCATGCTCTTAAGCATTTGTAAGGTAAGTGTTCCTGGTGTTTACTTGATTGAAGCAATTGAATGATTACTTGATTGATAAGCATGCTTCCTTGATTAAATTGATTGTTGTAGCATGATCTTTGCTAACTTAAATACAACTCAATCTATTGATCTAATGGCTTATTGATATATATGCATTCATTGATTGTAAAATATTGATCATCGAGCAATTGGTATTGTGATTGGTATTGAACCCTATTCGATTGAAAGGGGATATTGGCACTAAATGTGCACATTGAATCGAATCATGCTTCTAATTGAATGAAAGTGATAACTATTGTAAGCCTTGGTCTCGAGTCGGTCTTAAATATAGTTGGCATGCCATAGAGTCTATAGAGCTCATTATCGGGGTGGACTATGGTCCGGGACATTGGTCCCTAATTGGTGAAAGTACGAGGGAAGTATTTTTATTGGTCATTGGCGACAGTAGGAGGGATTTGACCGGTACTTTGTACCATATTGATTATTGTTATTGGCGACAGTTTGGTTGGAGGCTCGAGTATCTGGACTGAGTAATCGATTCTCAAGGTTATACTTAAATGAACTCATACCTCATGTACATTGAATCTATTGCTCCATTGAATTGCATTGATTGATAATGAAGGTAAATTGAATGCCATGAGCTATTGATATTGAAACATTTCTTATATGAGATTGCTTGAGTTTGTGACATTGTTTGTGTTCAAATGACATGATATGCCTATTGTTATTCGAATTGGACGATTGAGCATGTCTAAATTTCAAGCCTTGTATTGATATTGGATTGATAATTAAGCAAATGCATCTAGTATTGTTTACATAGTCATTTGAATGGTTCCTCATTGATGGGGGAACCATGCCATCTATTATATGGTTCGTAGTTGAGACTTATTGTATTGATTTCCTTGTAACTTGAACTCATTCACTAAGCTTTGCTTAATCAAGTCTCTTTACTACGATTCAGGTTGATATTGGATCCTATCTCGAAGTCTAGGCTTGTACAAGTCAAATTTTGCTTGAAAGAGTATGTTTCCATCTTGTTATAGTTCACCTAGGATGGTGGCACCTAAGGCATGTATATTCATGATCACTTAGTAATGGTTTGTATATATTAACTTCATCTATGACCTATAAAGAGTATTGTATGTAAATATGGGCATGTATACACTTAATTAAACTTGAATTCTTGTTAGCCTAATGTTAGATTCCCATCGTTGGTTTATGCATGTAATGGTTTGAATAGATCTATTGAAGTTGGCTAGTTAACAACAAGTAAATGTAGTAACCTTCATGTTTAAACATGGACTACTTTGGTAATTTATTGTGCTAGTTGAATGATGCATATAACATTGAAAACATGTACATAGGTAAATGATGTAAATCACCTATTGGTGTGCATAATAGCTATGTTGAACATTGAAATTCCTATTGTGTTCTCCAACCATTCGAATGGTTGCTTGAAGAAAAAGTAAGTTCTAAAATGGTGTTGTTCATGATAACTAATTGCATTATGGGTCCTAATATATCTAGTAGGTGCATCATGCATTGTCAATTGAATCCTCACCTATTCAAATTGTTACTTAATGTGCAAGAAAGGCTTAAAACAAATTGAACTCACTAGCTTTAATTGAATGAATTATTGATTGTAATTGTGGTAACTTACCTAATCCTACTAGGGTGGTTAGAGTATGTTACACATAGCTAAAACCACGGAGACATTCAAGGATTGGCACGAAAGGCTCTATTTGCCCTATTCGCCTATCGGACCTCTGTAAGAACTTCCACTGGGGCAACGCCATATTCTCTAGTATACGGCACAGAGGCAGTGTTACCCATCGAGGTAGAGATCCCCTCGCTTAGAATTTTGAATGAGGTCAAGTTGGACGAAGCTGAATGGATGCAGGCTAGGATTGATCAATTGAACCTTAGTGAAGAAAAAAGGTTGAATGTCATCTGTCACAACCAAATGTATCAAAAAAGGATGATGCGGGCTTATAACAAGAAGGTTCACCCGAGGGAGTTTCGAGTAGGGGATCTGGTGCTTAAGAGGGTCTTATTAAATCAAAGAGATTTTTGAGGAAAATGGATACCAAACTGGGAAGGGCCTTATGTTGTGAAAAAGGTTTTCTCCGGTGGAGCGTTAATTCTAGGAAAAATGGATGGGAAAAAATTAAGTAACCCAATCAACTCAGACTCTGTCAAGAAGTATTACACATAAAAGGCGAGAAGAAAAAAAGAAAAAAAGAAGAAAAAGGAAAACAAAACAAAAAAAAAGAGAAAAGAAGAAAAAGAAGGGTTTAAGGTGAAAACCCGAATATGGGCACCTTAAAACCAAGGGAAGATCTGGATTGAAAACCCAAATAGGGCAGTTCAGATAGGTCAAGATTCTTGGCATCCGATTGACAAGCCTGGTTTTAGAGGAAAGACTATTCTTCGGCCCCCAAGTCGTTATAGGTACCAACCAAGCATGGCCAGCAAGGAATCTACCTAGGTCGATGGGTTCTAATCATTCATACGGTTGATACCGTCCACATCAACCCATGTTTACCATACTTGTCAAAATTGTCTTAATATCCCTTTTAGTATTAATAAAGTGTTATTCTAATATTTATTGTATATTTCATGAACATCAGGCGGATAGATTAACATAGATTGTGAAAAGTAGAGGATTTCTCGGCATTACTATGAATTGATCTATCAAGTGCAGGTTGTTCCCAGATAGGAAAAGAACTTGCCAAAGAAAAGGTAGAAGATCATTAAAGGTAAAGTCGGCAAGATTCACCAATCCAAGGCGATTTAATGCTGCTCATGTTAAAATCTCAGAGTGAGAGGCAAAAAACCGCCAGGGCGCCCAAAGAAAAAAAACAAAAAAAAGAACAAAAAAGCAAACAAAAAAGTAAACAAAAGAAAAAAGGAAAAGAAAAAGAAAACAAAAGAAAACAAAAGAAAACAAAAAGAAAAGAAAAGAAAAGCAATTCTAAAGTGAAAACTTGAAAAGGAACTTTAGACCAAAAAGGATCAGGGACTCGAGAAAAGAGAGGCATAATGAGTGAACCCGAGTAAGAGATTGGGCATCGCCATCACCCGAAAGACGAAAGGAGAACAAGGGAAGATTGAATTTGAAGAATCCAGTGTCCAAGAAAGTTGACTTCACTCATGCATCATACCTAGTTAGGCACCCCTAAGATTAGGAGCATGCTAACTCATTCCTTCATAGTCGTTCATATTTTACAGGGTCAAAAGTAGGATCAGATACTCCATGAGAGGGGAGCAAAACAAAGAAAAAGCCTAAGTAAATATTTCCAAGCAAGAAATTTCAAAACCATCACCCAAGGATTTTAGAACTAAAGGGACGGAAAAGAATCCTTAGGCCCAAAAGGAACAGGATCTTCACTTGAAGATTTGCCTTGTGTTCATTACCACTTTGGAGGAACTTACTGTTTCTGCCGTTCAGGGAAGCAAGTTCGTCTACTATCTGAGGATATTGACTTGTTCACTGCCATTTTGGAAGAATGGGTCATTTAAAGGTTAGCTGGCACGTCCATTACCGTTTCGGAAGGACATATCAGCACCACCTTTGTTTTCGTCGCTTTGGGAAAATGAGTTATTTGGATTTGTTTGCTACCGCTTCAGAGGAACGAGTCGCTTGTTGTTTGCCGTCCATTGCCGCTTTAAAAGAATGTGCCATCGCTACCCTTTGTTTTCCTCGCTTTGGGAAAACGAGTTGCTTGGATTTGTTTGCTGCCACTTCGGACGAGCAAAATCATCCGACAAGGAAGTCGGATAAAATTAGTGCTTATGGTCTTTGCTTTATTCTTGTTTCACAAGGATAAGCAAAGAGGGGCAACTGTAATCATTAATTTTATCCGGGGTCAACCTTTTTTTAATAAAAGGCCTTGTTAATCTAATACTATGTTTATCATTAAAAAAAGGGATTATTGGTATTATTATCATACTACCTCTTGTTACTATCCATTAGAAGGAAAAAGAAAAGAAAAGAAAAAAACTAAACGCCATTACCGCATTAGTAGTTACATTATTATCATGTTATTATCATAGCTTTATTATCGTCATTGTTATTACCAATTTGAAAAAACTAATTAAACACTATTAATACTACTTATTGTTATCATATGTTATTATTGTTACTAAATTGAAAACTTAAAAAGAAAAAATAATTAAAGTAAATAAGCCCAATAATTAAATAAAAGCCCAAGTTTTTTATTTAACAGTCCATTTACAACCAAAATATATATACATGATATATCCTACTCTTCGACCCAATAAGGCCCTAAATATACAAAGGCCTAATAATAACTAAAACCCTAATTATCTCTTTTCCTTGCATAGCAAATCCTAGACCGTTGGATCTAGGATGATAATCGAATAGCTGAGATCCGCGCAGAACGTTCTAAAGAAATCCACGCGCCACACGCGCGACCACTCATATAACCCCACGCATGCGTAGGGTTCACGCACGGCCTATTAACTTCTTACTCGCGTGTCTGGCGCTTCATTTCTCACGTACGACGACTGATTGTCCGATCCCATCTCCACGCTGGCAGATCCGACGGCTTCCAGAGATCCTTTCTCTCCAAGCAGCTTCTCACTCTGGTCCACTCCCCTTCTCAAACCGCCACGACACTCCAGGAGATAAGCGCCACCCGCCATTTGACCGCCCTCCTCAATAGCCAAACGTCACAGCTCACGGGCAAAGAACAAGAACAAAAGCATTAGAGATAATAATTGGCAGCAAATCAAAAGGACATCAGGAAAATATCATATCACAGAGGCAGCCAATATGAGCTTTTTTCTTTTTATTTTAAGCAATGTAACACTCATAGTATAAAAAAGAAACCCAACAGACATGTAAACGCATTCGAGATCCCAAAAAGCAATAGAGAACAACAAAACTTTCAAAGGTATATCATTTCTTCTTTTCTTCGTTTTAAATGCATGTATAAGCAGAGACTAGGGTTTGGATTCTCTTACCTTTCTGTTCTGACCTTTCGGTTGTCATGGTATCGTTTCGATTCACCTTCTCCAATGATAACCCTTGCGCCTTCTCAGCTTCTAAAGAGGTGAATCGGAAAGGAACAACTACCATTGTTTAAAGGAGGGGGTGTTTGCCTTCGGTCTTTTCTAAAAAGGGGGTTGATTTCAACGATTTTGGGAAATCTGGTTTTGGTTTTGGTTTTAAAGGAGAAAAAAAATTTGGGGTCAGTTTTGGTCTCGCTAGCCACCGTCGTATGGCAGCCGACGTGGCGGAGCGGTGATTGTTTTCTAGAAACAGCGGCGGTGGACCACCGGAATCTAGGCTCGTGTTGAACCCAGATGATCACGGGGGTGTTATAAGAGCTTAATAGCTCCATTTTTGCCAAAAGAGGCAAAATATCTGAAACGAGGGGTTTTTATAAAACTTTCACATTTTAAAATTGGTTTAATACCCATATAAGGACCTCCACCCTAGTTTATTACGCCTGCAATGGCTTCCGCTTCTTTTTATCACTCATTTAGTCCCTCCGCGTTTTTAAAATTTCCCCCGAGAACATTCCGTCTTTCTTATTTACACCCTGGGTCCCTCGAACTTTTAACCAGTTTATGATTCCGTCCCCATTTTCCTTTTAAATTTCACCCCTCTGTTTTATTTCTTTCCAATTTGGTCCTTTCCAGTGTATAAGCCCCTGCTTTTCATGCATTTTATTTTAATTTGCCTATGCTGTTACTGTTTATATTTATGTTTAAATTTGTTGTTTTGATATGTTTGATAAATCTTCCTATTTATTGTTTGCTTTTAGTATATATATTTGATTCATGCAATGTTTATGATCTGTGATGCTATGCTTAATTTGGGGTGTTTAATATAGGTATATTGCTTAATACATGGTTTTATTTAGTATATAGTATATAGTCTTCTAAACAAATATATAATATATAGTTTTTTTTTCAAAATACATCTAATATATAGTTTAAATAGATATGTAACATATAATTTTTCTTAATGGATATATATTTAATATATGATTTCTATATAATATAGGATATAGGCTCTCTAATATATTTCTTATAATATGTGCTTTTCTAAAAAAACATATGTTATAATATATAATAAATAGCTTTATAAAGTTAAGGTTTTCAAAATATTTATATTTTAAAGTTTATAACATATATACATATATAGTTTCTTTGAACACTTAATATAACTTTTAAAATATAATATATTTATAATTATGTTTTTTTAAAGGTTTAACACATATATGTAGCTTTACAAGGTATATATACATAGTTTTCTTAAAAGTTTATAGCACCTTTTTTTAAAAAATGTAATCTTTTTTAGGTATATAATACACATGAATGATTTCGCAAAGTTCATATATAGTTTGTATGGTTAAGGTATATCATATAACTTTTTAAAGGTTACAAAATTTTTTTTATAACATATAATATTTATATATGTGTTCTTGTGTTTGGGCCTTTGCCTTAGGTTTAGTTTTAGTGGGTGTTGCACGTAATAAGTGCTCCGCAATTGTGCAAGTGTACACGTCGCAAGTTATAGTATAAAAGATATCATCTCCACAGGGATTAGTGCCACTTCAAGAATCTAATCTCTTGCATTGTAAAAAGTAAAAGAACACAAGTAGAAAATTGTAGGAGTTTTAACTAACAACTAACTATAAACAAATAAGTAAAAGAAGATGTAATCAAATGAGAGAGAATAGGCCAGGTTATCGTGAGTTGAGGTGTGATAGCCGATTGGATCATCTTGGTAAAAGAGTGCAAGGGCAACTAAGTTTCCGTGGCAACTTGCATGGCGGGGTTGCCTTGGCAACTAATCGATGGTTGCCTGGGCGACGAGCTGGGCAACTACTTGGGCGGCTGGGCAGCAACTTCAAGGTTCGACAGAGCGTTCTTCATATCCCTAAGTCGAAACTCTAGCTATTTGTGCATGACTTGATAATACATCCCTGCGTGAATCAAGGGTGAACAACAACCAATCTTGCGATCTTCTTAGCCGTTGAAATCCTTAACCTATTCCTAAGCCGGATTAATCTTCACCATCAATAGATTGAATAAAGACCATACTCATTCGTTTCTTGAATCTAACTCTCCCGATATTAGATAAATAGATGAAGTTACGAGATCCTCTCCCAATTCACTCGCAAACAAGAAGAAAAACCAAGAATGAGTAAACCTTGAACTGAAAGTGCAAACTCTTATTACCTAAACAAAATCCAATTGGTTCTCACAACCACAAGACACAATAACCTTAGCCAAATAGATTTAGTTCATGGTTAGGTTCCAAAGAAACATAAGACAAAGAATTCCTAGCATAAACCTAATTGAACAAAGAAGAAAAAGATGAAAAATGGTTGAAGCCTCTTTGTCGAAATCTCCCCTTTTGATCTTGTCGAAATTTCTCTCCTCCCCCCTTTGGAGTTGACGGCATGGTCTTTAATTTATAGGGCTAGGTCAAAGTCTTCTTTTGAGGAGGAAGTTAAGTTGGAATTAAATTATCTTTAAAGAATATAATTCTTTATTATATTTAAATTCCTTCTAGAACTTCTCCTATCTTCTTGGGATTTAATTTCTCTTTAACCTCTTCATGGAAATCAAACTCCTTTGGGATTTAGCTTTGCTCCACGTCATCTTGGGCTTATCTAGTTATCAATTTCGACTACCATATCATCTTATTCCTTGTCAAAAATTACCTTGGCAACTAGCTCGGCATCTCCTTCATGCATTGCCCTGGCAACTAGCTCGGCATCTCCTTCATGCATTGCCCTGGCAACTAGCTCGGCATCTCCTTCATGCATTGCCCTGGCAACTGGTTCCAGCCTTGTTTGGGCAAGTGATTCTGCACACACACAAAAGCACACCAAAGCAGCACCTTTTTCCACAAAAATCACCAAGTTATGTAATCAAGCTCAACGGTGGAAAGAAACATGAATTAATTCATGAATGACTAATTATGCAACTAATATGAGCCTAAGTCTAACAATAATATGAGTAAAAAGGGTAATAAGAATAGTATTTTCGAACACTTATCACACCCCCAAACTCAAACTATTGGTTGTCCTCAAGCAATGCAAACTAACAATTACCTACCAAGACTTTAATCATCAAAGACATGCTTCAGACTTGAATTCAAACCTTGGAACCGTGGCACAAAGTATGATCACCTTTTAATTTTTTGAATAGCACAAAAATTACCCGGAATCTAACTATAATGCTTGTGACAATGTGTGTATGTAGTTGTGTACAAGTTGATTTTCAAGATTCTATGTGAACAATAGGCTTTTATCAATTTAATTACCGAGGTATTTATTTTTATTTTCACTAGAGCCAATTTTGGGCAACTCTAGCAAAGTAAGCAATTTCTCATTTTATTTTAGTCGACTAGAGCCAATTTCGGGCACATCTAGCGATTCTTTAATGTGCATTAACTACTAGAGCCAGTTTCGGGCACCTCTAGCAAGAAAGTGCATTTACTACTAGAGCCAGTTTTGGGCACCTCTAGCAAGAAATTAACTTTTAATTTTCAATTTTAAATTTACCCAAACTTTAATCAACCTAAGTTCACTAAGTTTCTTTCAATCAATAAGCCACGACCGTGCAAAAAAAATCTGCGTCATAGTAAATTTCTAAGTTCTTTTCATGCAATCCTAAAATTAAAGGTTCTTTCAATTAAGTGCAGTGGCAAAAATTCATCATTGGATATTCAACAAGTCTTAAGCAATTAAATCCAATTAAAGGCATGACAAGTAACATATGCATCCTATATGTGATTGCTAAAGATGAATGCAACTAAGCATGAAACTAACTAGAAACGGACACCCCCCAAACTCAAGAGAAGCATTGTCCTCAATGCATGTAAAAGTGAAACAAAATTTAAAAGAAACTAAATGAAATGAGTTAGTCAGAGAGGTCATCACCTCGAGTGATAAGTTTTCTTCGTGTCGTTTGCTTGATTCATTTTCCAATCGGTAGATGAATGCTTGTGGCTGGTAGCATTGCTTTGATTTGATCCATGTTTACCGATGCAGGTTCACTTGCCTGGTCATCAGTAGTTGCCGAAGCCATTGTTGTTGCCTGGGCATCGCCAGTTTCTGTTGTCGTGGCAACTGCTGAGGTAGTTGCCGGGGCATTCTCTGTTGTGGTTGCCGTGGCAAGTAGTTGGCAGTGAATTTCCTTAGCATGGTGGTTGTGAGTCTTGTTGTGGAAAAGAAAAGAAAACAAAGAAAACCTGGAAACTAAAGATAATGAAGAAAAATAAAATAAAATATCTCCTAAAAATGAAAATAAAAAGAAAAAGAAAATATTGAAAGGAGATCATGCTCATGCATCTCCTAAGGTGACCACTTCTTTGTTCGTTCCACATGGGCACCATTGTAGTGCTTCAATCTTTGTCCGTTGACTTTGAATTCATGTTCATCAGTGATGGACTTGATTATCACGGCACCATGAGAGAATGGTTTGACAACTTCGAATGGTCCCGACCATCTTGATTTTAGTTTTCCCGAGAAAAGTTTTAGCCGAGAATTGAATAAGAGAACTAGTTGCCCTGACATGAATTGTCGCGGCAATAGTTTCTTGTCGTGCCATTGCTTTGTTTTCTCCTTGTAGATTCGTGCATTATTATAGGTGAGTGCACGGAATTCTTCTATCTCATTGAGGTCTATCAAACGCTTTTGCCTGACACTTTCCCAATCCATATTCACGGTCTTGATTGCCCAATATGCCTTGTATTCGATTTTCACCGGTAGATGGCATGTTTTTCCATAGACAAGTCGGAAATGGGACATACCTAAGGGTGTTTTGAATGCAGTGCGATATGCCCAACGTGCGTCATCTAGTCTTACTGACCAATCCTTCCTAGAGGGATTTACAACTTTCTCGAGTATACCCTTCAATTCCCGGTTGGAAATTTTTGCTTGCCCATTGGTTTGTGGGTGATATGTCGTGGCAATCTTGTGAGATACACCAAAGCGTTGTAACATCTTGGCGATGAGTTTGTTGTCGAAGTGCTTGCTTTCATCACTGATAATTGCTCTCGACATCCCAAACCGTGTAAATATATTTTTCTGCAAGAATCTTTACACTGTCTTGGAATCATTGTTGGGAACTGCAGCTGCCTCAACCCATTTAGACACGTAGTCAACGACAAGTAGAATGTAGAGGTTGCCGAATGAATATGGGAAAGGTCCCATAAAATCAATCCCCCATACATCGAACAATTCTACCTCGATGATGTTTTGGAGTCTCATATCGTCTAGAGATATTGCCCGTCCTCTGGCATCGATCACATTGCTTGTATAACTCTTGGGCATCTTTGTACAGTGTTGGCCAATACAAACCGGATTGCAAAACTTTGGCCGCGGTACATGTTCCTCCAAAATGTCCTCCATAGGGTGAAGAATAGCATTGTCGAAGTACATTCTGCTGCTCCTCTTCAAGGATACATCGGCGTATAACCTGATCTACACATTGTTTAAACAGAAGAGGCTCATCCCAAAAGTAATGCTTAGCATTATGGCGGAACCGCTTCTTCCCTTGGTAAGTAAGGCCATAAGGTAAAATACCACAAACAAGGAAATTAACTAAATCTGCGTACCAGGGTATTGCCGAGGCATGTGTTGTCGTGGCAACTGCTTCCATGGTTGCCAAGGCGTGCACGTCTAGATTTGTCGAGGCATACGCGTCTAGAGTTGCTGAAGCGTCGAGGGTTGCCGAGGCATGCGCATCCATGGTTACCGAGGCGTCTGGGGTTGCCGAGGCGTGCGCATCCTTGGTTGCCGAGGCAACTAACAGTTGCTCATCCAGGAATGCATAGCATATCTCTAAATCTGCGTCCTCCTCCCTATTGCGTTCTAAGCGTGATAAGTGATCGGCCACTTAATTTTCTGTTCCTTTCCTGTCTTTAATTTCAATGTCAAACTCTTGTAAAAGCAATATCCAACGAATCAAACAAGGTTTGGCATCCTTTTTAGCAAATAGATACTTAATTACCGAATGGTCCGTATGAACAATTACCTTTGTACCAATCAAATAGGACCGGAACTTGTCAAATGCGAAAACTACGGCTAGTAACTCTTTCTCCGTTGTTGTGTAATTAACTTGAGCACTATTAAGAGTTTTACTAGCATAATATATCACATGAAAGGCCTTACCTATGCGTTGGCCTAGGACTGCTCCTACCGCGAAATCACTTGCATCACACATGAGCTCAAAAGGTAGCGTCCAATCTGGTGGAACGACAATGGGTGCCGAGGTAAGCTTTTCCTTTAAGGTTTCAAATGCTTGGGGTGCAAGAATCATCAAAATTGAAGACTTTATCCTGTTCAAGCAAATTGCACAAGGGTTTAGTAATTTTAGAAAAATTATGAATGAACCTCCTGTAAAAACTTGCATGTCCAAGAAAGCTTTGGATTCCTTTACCGAACTTGGTGGGGGTAATCTCTCGATCACGTCCACCTTGGCTTTGTCTACTTCAATTCCCTTGGATGAAATCTTGTGGCCGAGCACTATTCCTTCATCTACCATAAAATGGCACTTATCCTAATTAAGGACTAAATCAGTTTCTTCATATCTTGCCAACACCTTTTCTAAATTGTCGAGGCAGCTGTCGAAGTTATTACCAAAAATAGAAAAATCATCCATGAAGATCTCAAGGAAGTCTTCGACCATGTCTGAAAAGAGTGCCATCATGCATCTTTGGAAGGTTGCCGGGGCGTTACACAATCCGAACATCATCCTTCAGAAAGCATAAGTACCGTATGGGCATGTGAAGGTTTTCTTTTCTTGATCTTCTGGTGCTATGGCAATTTGATTGTAACCTGAATAACCATCAAGAAAACAATAAAAGGGTTTACCTGCAAGACGGTCAAGCATTTGATCAATAAAGGGTAATAGAAAGTGATCTTTCCTAGTGGCTTTGTTTAGCTTTCGATAATCCATAAAAACCCTCCAACCGGTCACAGTCCTGGTTGGAATGAGTTAATTGTTTTCATTACTTACCACCGTTATACCTCCTTTTTTCGGTACACAATGTACCGGACTTACCCATGCACTATCAAAGATAGGGTATATGATGCCGGCGTCAAGCCACTTGATGATTTCTTTCATTACAACCCCTTTCATGGCATGATTCAGTCTCCTCTGGGCTTCAATTGAAGGTTTGTGATCAACTTCCAACAAAATCTTTTGTATGCACACTACCGGGCTAATTCCCTTCAAGTCGGTAATTGTCCACCCTATTGTCTTCTTGTGTAGCATCAACATTTTGATCAGCTTCTTTTCCTTCTTAGGCTGTAACTTAGAGGAAATAATTACAGGTAATGTATTATCGGTTCCCAAGTAAGCATATTTTAGTTGCTCTGGCAATTGTTTCAACTCAAGAATCGGTGGTTGTTCAATAGAGGGCTTTTCGAGCTTACCTTCCTTACCTGAGTAATCCAGTGGTTCAAAGTATGTACTTGGTCGATTGACTAACCAATTTGCCTCTTCTTGTTGTTCCTCATCGATCGGTTCTTCATACTCCTCAGGTTCCTCTTGATCGGCAATATAGTTGCCAAGGCAACTAAATTCCTCGTCGAAGTTAAACTCTGTCGTAGCATGGAGAAGTTGGTATTCTTCCGGATCATCGGCATGCCTTAGTGTTTGGAACACATTTAGTTTAACTTGTTGGTCATTCACCCTCATTGTGAGTTCTCCCTTTTCAACATCGATCAAGGTTCTCCCTGTTGCTAGGAAGGGTCTCCCGAGAATGATAAGTGCATGTTCATCTGCTTCACAATCCAAAACAATAAAGTCAGCGGGAAAAAATAAATTTATCAACTTTTGCCAGTATGTCTTCGATTTTTCCCTTTGGATGCACAAAGGATCTGTCGGCTAACTGTAGCATAACTGTTGTAGGTCTTGCCTTCCTGATTCCTAGTTTCTGGAAAACCGATTTAGGCATCAAGTTTATGCTTGCTCCAAGGTCACATAATGCTTTCCCGACATAATGGTTTCCAATGGAAAAGGGTATTATGAAACTTCTAGGATCCTTCAACTTGGGTGGCATGCGATTGTGTAACATGGCCATGCATCCCTCTGTTGCGGCAACTGTTTCAAACTCTCCTAGCCTTGTTCTATTGGACACAATGTCTTTCAGAAACTTGGCATAGTTCGGCATTTGTTCAATCGCCTCAACCAATGGCAAGTTGAAGTGGACTTGCTTTAGGATATCAAGAAACTTCTTGAATTGATATTCTTGCTTTTGTCGCTTCAACCTCTGTGGGAATAGTGGTGGAAGTCGGATATCTTCGATCCTTTCATTGGTCTGGAACCTGATTGACGGCATTGCCGAGGTAACTGGAGTTGTTGAGGCATTGTCAATTGGGGTTGCCGTGGCGTGCCTATCATTGGTTGCCGAGGCATGCTTATCGCTGGTTGTCGCGGCAATTCCTGGTTCAGCATCTGAGGCTTTATCGCTGAGTTTGTCTTGTTCTTTTTGTGGAGTTTTGTTTGATGAGGGAGCTGGAGCCTCTTTAAGTTGTTAGCCACTTCTAATGGTGATCGCCTTACATTGCTCATGGCCAGTTCTTCTTGCGACTTCAGTATCGCTAGGTAAACCTCCTTGCGGTCTAGTATTCAGGTTTTGAGCAAATTGTCTGACTTGATTTTCCAATGATTTGATTGCCGCCTCTTGGTTTTGCAATCTCATCTTGGCCCTGTTAATAAAAGCATCAGTTTTTTTTATGAAGTTACTATTCTCAGCCATATAAGATTTAGTTTTCAACATAAAAGCATTGAGAGAATTTTCCAAAGAACTAGATGTTATCGGTTGTTGCTGCGGCAACTATTACCGTGGCATATTCTGCTGGAATCTCGATGCTTGTGCATTCTGATTGTTCTAGTTTAGAGTATTGTTGGGATTGCTCCATAAAAAATTCGGGTGCTTCTTCCAAGCTGGATTGTATGTATTGGACATCACATTGTTGTTTCGGTTGTAATTCCCCACATAAAAGTTGGATTCTGGATTCTGCATGCATTCAGAAGAATCATGGTTACCACCACATAACTCACGAAAGGAATCCATTACCTTGACTACCTGTGTGTTGTTTGGTTTTTGCATGTTCTGGACCATCTTGGTTAGAGTGGCCAGTTGTGCCGAAATTGAATCTGATGATCCCAGTTCATGTATTGTGGCTTGGTGTCTAACTCCTCTTCTAGCAGATGGGAATTGATAATCATTCTTGGCAAGCCTATTTAGAATTTGCATTACTTCCTTTGGCGACTTATCTAGGAGTATGCCGTTTGTCGAGGCATCTAGCATCATCCTTGTTGGTGTATTCACAGCGTTGTAAAACATTGTTACTTGTGTCCACACTGGGAATCCGTGTAGGGGGAATTTGTGTAGAAGTTCTCTATATCGCTCCCAAGCCTCGTACATGGATTCATCATCTGCCTGCCAAAAAGAAGTAATTTCGTTACGAAGCCTATCAGTCAAATTTGTAGGATTCAATCGAGCAAGGAAATCACAACAACGATCGGTCTAAGATCCTATTGATCCGGCAGGAATACAATTTAACCATGCTTTCGCCATATCCCTCAATGAATAGGGGAATAATCTTAGTCGTAAAACATCGGGGGTGACTCCTTGTATTTTGAATGAATTACAAATCTCAAGGAAAGATTTAAGATGTTGTCGTGCATCTTCAGTTGCTGAGTCGCCAAATTGACCAATTGTGTTGATCATATTAAACATCACCAGTTTCAACTCAAAGTGGTCAGCTTCAATTTCAGGTGTGACAACTCCTGGATTAAGTCCTTCAAGATCTTCTTCAAGATAGTCTCGAATAGTTCTGTTTTGTGCAATAATCACTCCTCCTGCTGGAACATCCTGATTGATATTGCCGTCTTGATTAGCCATTGCTACTCTTAACCTTCTTCTGAGTCTTTGCAAGGTTCGTTCGATTTTTGGATCAAAGGGATATTCTGGTGTAATCGGTCTCGCCCTGGTCATACACCAATGCAAAACCAACGTTTGTTAACCCTTTGAGTCTTAAACAAGAAAAATAAAAAGTGCAAGAAAATAAAAACAAAGTTGCTCTTGCCAATCCCCGGAAACAGTGCCAAAAACTTGTTGCGCGTAATAAGTGCTCCGCAATTGTGCAAGTGTACACGTCGCAAGTTATAGTATAAAAGATATCGTCTCAACAGGGATTGGTGCCACTTCAAGAATCTAATCTCTTGCACTGTAAAAAGTAAAAGAACACAAGTAGAAAATTGTAGGAGTTTTAACTAACAACTAAACTAGAAACAAATAAGTAAAAGAATATGTAATCAAATGAGAGAGAATAGGCCAGGTTATCGTGAGTTGAGGTGTGATAGCCGATTGGATCGTCTTGGTAAAAGAGTGCAAGGGCAACTCAGTTGATGTGGCAACTTACACAGCGGGGTTGCCTTGGCAACTAATCGATGGTTGCCTGGGCGACTAGCTGGGCAACTACTTGGGCGGCTAGGCAGCAACTTCAAGGTTCGGCAGAGCGTTCTTCAATGGTTTCTTCTTATCCCTAAGTCAAAACTCTAGCTATTTGTGCATGCCTTGATAATACATCCCTGCGTGAATCAAGGGTGAACAACAATCAATCTTGCGCTCTTCTTAGCCATTGAAATCCTTAACCTATTCCTAAGTCAGATTAATCTTCACCATCAATAGATTAAATAAAGACCATACTCATTCGTTTCTTGAATCTAACTCTCCCGATATTAGATAAATAAATGAAGTTACGAGATCCTCTCCCAATTCACTCGCAAACAAGAAGAAAAACCAAGAATGAGTAAACGTTGAATTGAAAGTGCAAACTCTTATTACCTAAACAAAATCCAATTGTTTCTCACAACCACAAGACACAATAACCTTAGCCAAATAGATTTAGTTCATGTCTAGGTTCCAAAGAAACACAAGACAAAGAATTCATAGCATAAACCTAATTGAACAAAGAAGAAAAAGATGAAGAATGGTTGAAGCCTCTTTGTCGAAATCTCCCCCTTTGATCTTGTCGAAATTTCTCTTCTCCCCCTATGGAGTTAACGGCATGGTCTTTAATTTATAGGGCTAGGTCAAAGTCTTTTTTTTAGGAGGAAGTTAAGTTGGAATTAAATTATCTTTAAAGAATATAATTCTTTATTATATTTAAATTCCTTCTAGAACTTCTCCTGTCTTCTTGGGATTTAATTTCTCTTTAACCTCTTCATGGAAATCAAACTCCTTTGGGATTTAGCTTTGCTCCACGTCATCTTGGGCTTATCTAGTCATCAATTTCGACTACCATATCATCTTATTCCTTGTCGAAAATTGTCTTGGCAACTAGCTCGGCATCTCCTTCATGCATTGCCCTGACAACTGGTTCCAGCCTTGTTTAGGCAAGTGATTCTGCACATACACAAAAGCACACCAAAGCAGCATCTTTTTCCACAAAAATCACCAAGTTATGTAATCAAGCTCAACGGTGGAAAGAAACATGAATTAATGCATGAATGACTAATTATGCAACTAATATGAGCCTAAGTCTAACAATAATATGAATAAAAAGGATAATAAAAATAGTACTTTTGAACACTTATCAGTGGGTTTAGATCCTTGGCCTAGTTTTAGTTCTTGGGCTTTGAAGCTTTAGATTAGATTAGGGAATTAGCTTAATTAATTTAGATCATGTGCTCGTCTCATAGGGGAACGATTCTTAAATTAGTTAAGTTAATTTTAGGTTTGGATTCTTTTAGAGCCTTAGTTAGATTAGAGTTTGAATTAGTTTAGTGAATTTAAATTCATTCTTGGCTCATTTGGGTGAATGTTAAATTCCCTAAATTAATTGAACATATCTTGATAACTTTTAGGATAAAAAAGGAACTCTAAAGTTGAGATTAACATTAAATTAATCATCATAATTTATTAGGGTTTTATTCTTTAGGGTAATTAACCTAGAATTAAACACTAGAACCACCTAATGAATAATTAGAGAACCATTTGGGCTTTCCATAATTTGGTCTTTCATAGGTTAGGTCTTGGGTTGGGCTTTTGTGGTTATTTTGTCCCATTATTGTCCATTAATTTTGCATTGATTAATCTAAATCATAAAAATTGGGGATATTTATTAATTCTGATATTTGTGTCGTAACAGTCTAAGCTTAAAGGATGTTGACCAAATACCTGAATTAATTCTTACCGTCCCAAAGTGAAATTAAAAGTTGATAAAATCATCACATCATATCTTAACTTCTTGTACCATGTATAAAGGTGACGTACGAGATTCGAACCATAAATTAACACGGCAGTCGGGCTTATTCGATGTCAGTTTAATCTATGGTCCGATGTATCGTCAACCTTATTAATTAAATGTCCAATTAGTTTGAATCCACCAATATGATTAAGCCCATTCGATTAAGGTTAATTTTCAATTAAGGTCATTGAATTTAATTCCTTTCAAATTCCGACAATTTCCTTTGATTAAAAGCAACAAGTATTTTGGTACCGATTTCCGGGTGTGATGAGGGTGTTAGCCCTTCCCCACGCGTAACCAACTCCTGGACCCTTTCATACGAATCTTTAGTTTTTTGGTGTCCGGCCTACCTTACCCAAGTGGCCGGTGACGACTCCAAGTTTTTATCGATTTTCAAAAGATTATGATTTTTTAAAAGAAATCCCTTTAAGCTAAGATTTCAAAAGTGATTTATAGGATAATTCGTATCGACGGATTTTCTAAAAGAAAACCTAGCCTATATATTATTTTTAAAAGAAATAAAGTAAAAAATACGCTATGCCAACATCATAAGGGCGACAGTATGCAAGTTCTTGAAGAAAGAGATCATTTGTCAGTATAGATTACCAGAAAAAATTATTACCGACAATGCCTCCAATTTAAACAATACAATGATAGCTAAGGTGTGTGAACAATTTAAGATAGTGCATCATAACTCTACTGCCTATCGTCCTAAGGTGAATGGGGCAGTCGAAGCAGCAAACAAGAACATCAAGATCATATCGAAAACAACAAATACCTTTACTTTAAGATTGGCATGAGAAACTACCATTTGCTCTTTTTTGCGTGAAGAATGTCTGTACGTACGTCGATAGGGGCAACACCATACTTCTTGGTCTATGGCACAAAGGCAGTACTACCTATTGAAGTATAGATCTCATCATTTAGAATTTTGAACGAAGTGAAGTTGGACGAAGTTGAATGAATACAAGCCAGGTATGATCAGTTGAATCTCATCGAGGAAAAAAGGTTAAAAGCTATCTGTCATGGCCAGATGTATCAAAAGAGGATGATACGGGCTCATGACAAGAAGGTTCGCCCAAGAGAATTTTGAGAAGGGGGTCTAGTGCTTAAAAAGATCTTGTCAAATTATAGAAAACTCTTAGGGGAAATGGACGCCTAATTGGGATAGGTCGTATGTCGTCAAGAAGGCTTTTTCTGGGGGAGTGTTGATCTTAACAGAAATGGACAAGAATGAGTTGAGGAATCCAATAAATTCCGACTCGGTTAAAAAATACTACGCTTGAAGAAACAAAAAAAAAAAAGAAAAAATCAAAGAAAAGAAGGAAAAAGAAAGAAAAATCTTAAAAATAAAAATAAAAATAGGGGGTTAAGATGAAAACCCAAAATGGGCATTTCAGAACCAAGGGATGATTTGAGTTGAAAACCCGTAAAGGGCGGCTCAAGTGAATTTTGAGATTAGGCACTTGACAACCAAGCCTTCTCGAAAATCAGACATCTTAGTGAAGAGCTTCAAGCGAAGATTCTACCTTGGTCGACGGACTCACGCATCATTCATACAGTGGATGTTTAGGACATTGTATAGTGTTTTATTATATTTTCATGTTTGCCATGACTTTGCAAATCACCTCAAAATCTATCAATCTTAATGAAGTACTATTTTGTACCTTCTCTTATCGTTTCTATAAGCATCCAGCAAGTAGATTAATATAGATTCAAGATAAGCAAAAGATTTCTTGGTATTATTGTGTTCTAGCCTCTAAAATGCAGGTGATCTGAAGATAAAGTTTGTTTCGACATTCAGGTTTTCTTTGATATACTCAAAAGAAGACCCCAAGCAAGTAGATTAATATATATTCAAGATAAGTAACAGATTTCTTAGAATTACTGTGTTCTAGCCTCTAAAATACAGGTGATCCGAAGACAAAGTTTGCCTCAAAATTTAGGTTTTCTTTGATATACTCAGAAGAAGACCCCAAGCACCGAGATGAATGGTACTCTCTTTCTTTTTCACCGAACTCAGCCACAGTGAAACCATTTAATTTGCTTATGCTTGTAGACCAAGTAAAATTGGATATATATCATGTAATAAATCTTATATGTCATCAGTTTTTGAGAAAATAAAAAAAACAAGAAAGTTCAGAGGTACTCTCCTTCTTTGTTCTCTTTGCATGCAAATAATGGTAGCATAATCAAGGGTTAGAAGTCTTTACCCCTTCTATCGATTCGTCTTTCGACTGTCCTAGGGCTTTCGATGATGGACGAACTGCCTCCCGGTGATAATTCCTCGGCTTTTATGACTGATGAGGGTGAGTCGGAAGGTAAAGGGGGCTTAAGATGGTTTGATTTTTTAAAAAAATATGAGGGATTTGGTTTTTTTCTTACTGAAACAAGAGTGGTTTGGGGTTTTAAAAGAAAAAAAAGTTTGAAAAGGGGTTTTAAAACTATCTTTTACGTTCGCCGGCGTCGGCGAGCGGCGGCCAGCGACGATAGGTGATGGTTGGCATGGTGGCAGGTCGCCAGAAACTGGGTTTGTCCCCAGATCCAGATGAACACGGTGGTGTTCATCCAAATCCTCAGAGGATTTCATGTGAGTTTTGAAACGAGTCAAAAAAATGGGAGAGAAAGAGCATGATTTTTGACTCAAAATTTTGTTTTATATTCGGTTTAAAACTAAATGGGATAATACCCACATAAGGACCTCCACACGAACATATTTACAGCCTTAGGTCCTTTCGCCTTTTAGAATCACGTCCCTGGTCCTTGATGTTTTCGAACAGTTTGCAATTTAGTCCTTATTATGGTGTTAATCTGAGTTTCAGGGGCCAAATACCCATTTAGTCCCTCAAATTTGTTTTGTTTTTTTATTAAACCCCGTGGTTCAATGGTATATGTCTATATTCAGTCCCTGTTTAATCATGCATATTTAAATTTCAGCATTGTTAATTTATTTTTACTTAATTTCACTCCTTGTTTTGTGTACTTTGTTCATGTGTTTATTTTAATAAATGTTGCTCATTTTGTTTACCATTGGTTTTATTCTTGTGTTTTAATATTTGCACATCTTACATGTTAAACATATGTGCATAATCTAATATGTGTTGTGTAATATGGGTGTATTATTATATTTTATACGTATAATACGTAATATGTGCCTACTTATGTGATACTTAGTTTATATTAGTAATGAGCATGAAAAAAATGATGATAATTATATTTTGATTTTAAATTATGAACATAGTTTATAATAATTCATGTTATTAATCTTTTTAGGTTATTAATGAAAC
Organism: Hibiscus mutabilis; assembly: GCA_019671005.1. Classification (NCBI taxonomy): domain Eukaryota; kingdom Viridiplantae; phylum Streptophyta; class Magnoliopsida; order Malvales; family Malvaceae; genus Hibiscus; species Hibiscus mutabilis. The sequence goes on from CM033717.1 coordinate 71,124,193, forward strand.
CTAACTCTTCTTTTTACATGTATATATGTGATTACCCATATTTATTTCATGTTACTATCAATATGTTCATCCAGACATGATTAATTGTAACGTTTTATTTACCGCACTAACTTATTTTAGTACTCGAGGTCCTGATATTTTAGTGGGAGTGTCGTCCCGAGTATTCAAGCGTCATCTCTTGGTATCAGGGTCGCGGGTTAGGTTGTTCGATTTATATGGCCATGCATTCATGCATTTTAGGGATTATTAATTAATTTAGGCCGAATTTAAAATTTTTCTTCATAAATACGATATGAACCCTTAAGTACTGATTTTCGGGCGTGGTGGGGGTGCGAACCCTTCCCCACTCGTAAGTGACTCCCGAACCTTTTTAAAATTTCTGGTTTTATTTTCGGTGTCCGATCTACCTAACTCAAGTGACCGGTGGCGACTCCAGTTTTATCCATTCAAAAAAATACAATTTTTAAAAAAATCCCCAAAATTAATTTTTCAAGAAAAATGGGACACTTCGATTTCTTTTAATCGCTACATCACCCACCAAAGTCAAAAGTGCGACGCGAGTCAGTCCGGATTAGTCAGGCGAGACCCTGAAAATCGAAAAAAATGGGGTTCCAAAACATCTATGCTGAGTTCGTTAAAGGACTCAATAGGAGTGACCGCCAAATCTGTAGGGCTTTGAAAATGAAAAGTCCCAAAACCCGATTTTTACTTGTTTATTTCCAGTGACATTATTACTTAATAACTGAGGTTTCATGTTTCTATAACACCATATGACCAAGGAATCTCTCCCAACTTGTAATAAGAATTAATGCGTTGTTTTTTAATAATACCTTAATTCTTTACAAACAACTAGCATTTTATCAGCTATGATCATATTTTGTGTCAACTTCTTCCGTGGCCTTGAACGATGGATTGTCTGCATATTTTTTGATCCATGTCTGCTTCACATAATGATAGTACCAGTTAAAGATTTGCAAACAATCATGGGAAAGAATTGAAGTACATAAACTATACATACAGGGCCATTACATTACATGAACCAACCTAGAATTCAGGAGTAGAAGATTTTAGCTTGTGTCGATTCTTCTGATCAGATTTGTAATAAATTATAATGATAATCGTGGGTGCCCTAAGCTCTCAAGTATTCCAGTAGCAATGACTCCTCCTGAACATGCCACTATCAGAATAAGGGTAAGTCTTCCTCTTGGAACGAGCTCCGGCAGCTTAATCGATGTCGATGAAGGGGAGTACCGGTCTGACCAAGACATTGCAGCAGGAAGTATTCCGAATAATACCAGTACTGGCAAAAACATGGAAGATTTGATCACTTTCAGGTGTTTACAAGGGAAAGGAATCGAGGCTTTTAATGAAAGCTAACAATTTATTTTGTTGTTTGCAATGCAAGGTACTGAAATCCCTTTGCAAAAGCTGAGATTTAAATCGTAAGACTTGTTGAATGTTAACTTTTAAGAGTTGTTATATAAACCAATTGAAGTAAATTCTAAGTTCTCAAATATATATGATGGTTCCACATTCGAATATGTATGAATGTATCGGTCCGGATATGAGAATTTCAAGGAAAATAAAGAGTTGGAACAACGTAGCTTAATTAACTGATTTCCAGAGTGAGGGAAAAAGGTGCAAAATTGCTTTAGAGAATTACCTCCATATGTTCCGGCGAAATCCAAGGCTTTGAAAAATATCTCCGGGTCTAGCAAAGCAAGTCCTAGAGGTGGAATCAAAGTCAGGAGATATGGTTGAGGCTTATTCTCACGGGTCGGAAGTTTCAGCACTGAGATAATTGGAAAAAGAAAAGAAAAATGAACAGTTTCATAAGGCGGACAGCCTCGAAAAGAAAGTAGGCAATCCAAGCATTATAACAAGATATCCGGTACCGAATTCAGGCAGTTTCAATGATACAACACATGCCTATGCAAGTCTAGCCAAAAATATAAAGATGGCTCACTAAAGACCATCTAGATGTATAGAAAACGTTGCCGGTGTCGGGAACATACTCGTATCCGACACTCAATAACATAGAATTCTCGAATTTGTATTAGAACCCAAAGTGAGACAAGCAGTAAAATATATTGATGCATGTGAGATCCATATTGAAGGAAAACTCACAATCAGCCAGGAAATCGGAAAGGCCCAAAACGAATCCGATATAAGATGTTGCAATGGCAATAAGTGAGAATGCCTCGACTATTGGCTGCAAATTCATTTCAAAAATCAAAAATGGTGTCACTTAAAAACTCAATTTGAAGCCGTTCACCCTGAAAATTTTGATCCGAATCCATTAAAGAACAAAGAACTTACTCCAACAACTCCGTTACTAGACCGCAACTGTTGCAATGGATCTATCATCTGATCTGAGCTCATGTCGAGATTTGAAATAGATCCTAGAATAACACCATTCCACACAAGAAATAAACCAAGTGGTATTGCTGTTCCTAGAACAATAGCAGTCCTGCATAAAACAAAAGATTCAAAGAGAACAAATGACAAATCTTGTGCCTCCATGACCGAAACTCGATTGTAGGATTCGAGAGTTACGTAGTTTTGAAACATTTGAAATGGAGGGCAAGGGCAGGGAATAAAATGAACCTCAAAGCTTATAATGGTAAGATCGGTCACCTTACTTTTGATACATCTCCTTCAAGATTTGTGCAGAGAACCGGTACAACATTCTGAATCAAGTAGATACCAAGATGTTACAGCAACTTTTAAATGTTGGATTTTTTACATCGGGATTTTAGAGGTGGCTTCATTTTTACAAGTTATGTACGGTTTTCCGCACCTAATTGTTAAAGATGTTACCTGGTAAACAAATGACAGTGCAATTATTGGTATACTCATAGGAACAGCTGCAAAGTTGGCTTTCAGAAGAGCATCCCACTCTAGGCCTCCACTTGCAACAGCCTAAGCCAAAAAAAATAACAAATAAAACCTCAGCAATATGAAAGAAATACGTTTGCTAGGAAAACAGACATCATTTTCTTAGTGGTATAACGCTAAAGAATTGACAGTAATCAATCAGATATACTTAAGAGCAAACTCAGATAAAAATACTTAAGCTGTAGATGATGAAATTTAAACCATATTGTTAGTAACAGTCAAGGAATTACCACAAGAGCAGTGAAAGAAGCGATGATTCCCAATACAAGAACACCATTAACAGCACCGACAAAGCGCTGGCTACAATTGAAACACAAATCAAAGTTAACATTAGTTTGTTCATTCTAAAAGAAAGAGAGAGAGAAATGCATATTAAACACTAATGTGTTACTTGGATTTGGGTGTAAGTGTTGGATACAAATATATGTTCGACACGGACATGTTCAATTTTTCAACTTTTTTTTCACATGTATTTGAAGGATCCTTGGAGGGTCATGAGCCTATACTATGTCAGCAAATGTGTCAGATATAGATGTTGGACACAGATGCTTCAAGAAAACGAAGAGCCGGAACAACACCAACCTTCCAAAGTAGCAAATGCCACCAAAGACCAATGAGAACAACGTTGCACTTCCCCATCTGCAAAGCAAAGGCTGTGATTAAAACCTAAAAGCACATAGAACTGCTGTTTGATACATTAATTGTATTACAAGCGTGGCATCACGATAAGTTACTTAGAAAATTAGAACTCGAACTCAGGCTCATACAAGGGAATGCCAAGATAGTTGGTCAAAATATCTGAAGAACGAGCCACATAAGCAACAAGAAGGGCATAATGTATAAATATGTAAAACCAACTGCAAGACAAGTAGACAAAACAAAAAAATAACTTCAGACAACTTAAAAAGCCACAAAATGTCTAAGGCGGAAAAACAAACAAAAATGTAATTGAAAAAATAGCCTTACCAGATAAGATAAACATCTACAGAAGTTAATTATTTTGTTACAATCAAGCAGATCACTATGTTTTCCACAACAAGCAATGAAGTAAGTTGACTTTTAAGTTCCGATTTTCATTTATGGATATAAAGTATGCATCTGATATTGCATAAAGTACTTGTAAAAGATTAAAATTTATGACTTATCCGCCTACCAAGCAATTTGAACTCCAACTGGTCCAAGAGTTCTCCTGGCCATAGATACCTGCAATAATCCATGTGGAAGTAGGAAGTAATGTTACTTGGATTTGAGGTGAGCGTCGATATGAGTATGTGTCCAGCATGAGTATCCGAATTGAAGGGATGTAGGCACACATAAGGCTACATACCAGTGAAACACCACCAGAACCCAGTTCACACAAGGTGTTGACATTTACTTCAGCAATTAGCAGCCCAGTAGCAACCTGGAACGGTTTGATTGCCTTTAAAATAAACAAGTAAAGAAAAAAAGAATCTTTCACAAAGAAAGAATGTGGCAGATTACCATGAAAATCCAACAAAGGATACAAGCAACTGCAGAGGCCAAAAACCCAGATTCTTGAGTCACTGCTGGAATGGCCAGAATCCCAGCACCCACCTAGAGATAGAACCAACAGCAGGCAAACAAATCAACATATATGTGTGTGTAAAGTTTCATAAGAAAATTAAACAATGGACAATAGAGCTGAGAAAATAAAGGGCATACCGTGGTACCGGCCACCAGGAATACTGCACTGGATAAACTTCCTGGAGGGGATCATAGAGATTTAAAAAGGGTAATGAAATGAATAAAAAAACAAATGGATAGCATAGCATACCAGGTTCTCTCTTGAGCGTGGCTTGGTTAAGGTTTGAAAAGAGCCTCTCAAATTCATATACTTGTGGCTGATCATCGGCAGACTGTCTCTGGGAAGAGCATTTGAAGGTTCTCAAAGGAGTATCAAACTGATGATAACAATGGTGGGCTCTGTTTCTAAGTAGTAATTTTGGGCACAGGAAGTTTTGGGTTTTCAGGAGTGGCCGAGGTCGAGAGATTAGCGAAGTGGGCGTTTGCAGTGGAATAGAAATGGACATTGTTGTTGTGTGTGTCCCCTTTCCCACCAGACAGCGTAGAGGACGCCAGCAGTGGATAAGGAAAAGTAAAAGAGAAGCATAAGGGAGGAGAGTTGCAACGTGGTTAACTCTAAATCACGTTTTTGACAATAATAACTGGAAACATGGTTCAACTGAACTAACTGACGCTTCTTCTCTCTGGATAACGTGGGCCTAAGAAAGCTCATTATAAGTGATAACAAAATCTGTATATTCAATCAATACAGCAGTTTTTAGTTGTTTGGAAAACACTTTTATATACAAGTTTGTCTAAAAGTTTATCAATTTAGAGTATAAAGTTTAAAGTTTTAACATCATGGATTTAAATTTTTAGAATTTATATAGAAATAATTGTGTAAGAAAATTTTTAATTGCTCTCCCGGTTCTTAACAGTTTTGTCCTGCTTAATCCGAAACTTTAGTGGATGATCTCCCAAGAAAGACTTTTTTACACAATTTTTATATCGAAATATAACCATTTATTTAAATATTATATAAAATATGAAAAAAAAAACATAATTATAAGAATGTTTTACACAATTACTACATTTGGCAAGAGAGGAACGACAGACAACATGGGAACTTGTCAAGATCGATTTCTACAAATTTTTCTACTAATTAAAAACGATGTTTACTTGCGGATGGCTCCTTATGTAAATTCTGATCTTCCTATATTTTCTGGGTGGGATGTTGCTTAGGTGCTTCTAGCTGTGAAATTGGGGTGTTAGGTGGTTTAATTCTTTCCTCTTTTCTTTTTTGTTGAAAGATAAAGGTGGTTTAATTCTTTGCTTGTATTAATGAGGTTTCTTTTGGAGGAATAAAATACCATTTATCCATAAAAATGTAGAGTGAATAACTTTTTGGACTAAATTGATAAATCTTCAAATATAAAAAAAATTAAATTTGTTGAGTTATTAAGAATGATTAGGATGTATAAATATCAAAGAGTAAATATGTTATTATACTACTTTATAAATTGTGACATCGACAATTTTGATATTAAACCTGTATGTCTCATTCTGCTATATGAACTAGAAAGGGACATAATAGTTGGATGCCGCTATTTCTTTTCACCAGCAATCAAATCAACACATTAGGCATTGCAAGAACCAACATTAACCATCAAATTCAAGCACATTTGTCTCTCTTTCTTTCATTTTTATTTCACAAAATCTTTTCCCTAACCTCTAGAGTGAGGGAGAAGAAACAAACTGTTTGGGTAAGCTAAAGAGATCTCTCCCTTCGAATGGTGAGGTCCACTCATGTGAACCCACTGTTGAGCTTTCTGTAGGAGCCACTCCGTCCAGAAACCCTGCAATGGATACACCCTTCCCCTTAGAAGGGGTCAACCTCATTGCTGGTTTGGCACTTAATCCGTTTGTATTAGGGTAATAAATGTGAGAGGTACTCGTAGACGATGTCGGTCCCGGCCAAATTCCAGCAAGACTCGGAGAAGACCTATCCAAGCTCCAATCAACATTGGTATAGTCCAACTGTGCCATTGAGCTACCACTAGTCCAGTCAACCAGAGAAGAGGTTCCTGATGTAGTTGTAGAATTCAAACCAGTGAAAAGTCCAAGTGAGGATGCAGGCGTAAGAACTGGTGATGCACCTGTTCTACTACTCCACAAACCATTTCCTCGACTTGTTCGCGGAGATTCTCCAGGACCACTGCCGGATGTGAACTGTTGCTGTTGGGGATAATAAAGCTGGTGATGCATCTGAATTGAACTTAATCCATTGGAACTGAGGCTTCTCGCACTCGGAATATGGGGCATAAAGCCATTAGATTTTGGTATTTCAACACTACTGCTAGGATACATAAAGGAGGTTGCTCCGGGAGGAGACATGCTTATACTTGTAGCTGGAACCTGATTTGGATTTAATGACTGAGGCCGCTGCATCATGACAACTGGTTCTCTAATTGAAGGCTGAAAGATCTTAAAATCATTTCCCACAGCCACATAACGGCTTTCTGTCTTTGCTGGTGGAGGTGAGGCCTGCAAAGGTGACGTCAAGGAATAAGAAGCAGAAGGATTTGATCCAGAATTTGGCCACCTTCTGTCAGCTGTAACAGAACTTTGTTGGGGTTTTGACCATTCTATCTTTGGTAGTATTCTCTTCAAAGGCTGGAAACTTTTACTCTTGGATTCTGAAGAACCTCCCCCTGTAACTGCTGCTTTTGTATAGTTAAAATCCTTCTCATCTCTTCTTTGTTGCATTGCAGGAGTTGGATTTGGCTTTGGTTGTGGCCTTACAGATAGGATTTGACTAGCTGTCATCGATACTTTATTGGTACTCAGCGGATCACCACTTTCTTCTGTCTTTGGTGTGGGTGGTTCTAGCTTCAGAGTACTTAAGGCTTCCGCTGCACCGTCTAGATCACCTTCAGCAGCAACAATTGCTCTTTCAACATCCTGCTTTGAACACTTGTATCTGATTTCCATATCAGCAATCCGTGCAAGCTCTTCCGATATGTCAATTTTCAAGTTCCCAGAACCAATAGTTGAATCTTTATGCTTAACTGCTTCTTCACCTCCTTCAAAAAGCCATGTCACAGATTCCTCCACTTTGCCTTCATACAATATAAGAGCCATTGTTGCCCGGTCATGTGAAAATCCCATTGCTACAAGCTGCTGAGCAAGTGCTTCAAGCTTTCTTGACATGAGATAGCCATTGCATCGTTCATGCAACTCCTGAGCTCGCCTCTCCTTCTGACGCTGATGTTTCCTCTCATTCTTTTGACGATTTTTCTCTCGTTTCTCATGGTCAGCTCCTGGTATGATTTCTTGCTTGACAGGAGGATTAGATGTTTTCTCTTTGTGATCTTCTGATTCACCGGACAAGCTATCATTATTGGAGACAGAATCATACTCAACCCCAGCTCCAAATGAGCCTCTCAAATGTTCATATGTCTCATCTATGTTTTTGAAATGACCATTGTTTTGAAGAGGTGAAGCAGAGGACAGCGGCGCTGTTACAATGCTATGGAATGTTCCCAAAAGAGGATTATATGCACTAGCTGGAACGCCACTACCTGCATTAGCAGGTCCTGAAGGCTTCGAAGGAGTCTTCTGAGATTCCTTAACTTTTTTATCCTTGGACTTGGACTTGGATGCAGGAGACATCATTGTGGACAAATATGGTCCTGAAATGTTCAAGACAACAATTTACTAAGTCAATCAGGTTTTAAGCAGCAAAAAAACAATGAAAAGAAGAAATGAAAAAGTCACTTCGCACGATAAGTGCATCAAACACAAACACAGATGATTTTAAAATAAAAATGTGATGGAATCAAAAAGCTTCGAATCAAACACCAAGACAAAAACATACAATGTCTTTCCAGGACCTCATTAAAGAAGCATATCAAAACTAAACCTGAAAATTATACCCCAAGTAAACATGTTCCGAAGGATCAAAATATGGAGTATATCCCAACAACAAAGAAAGGGCATCTAGGCTCTGTTTTGTAAGGTATTTTTGCTTAATGTATACCATTTTCACTAGTTTCCAGTGTATAAATACACATATTGGCATTGATTGGACCAGCAAATTTAATTTAAAAATTTAAAATATAAAATAATTGATTTTAATATTAAGTAATAACCATAGTAAATAATTAATATAAATATGCATCTGGCTTATTTGAAGTTTTTAATATAAAATAAAGTAGTTCAAATCTCAACACTTACAAAAAGAAAAGAGAAGAAAAGATAAATAACCTAAAGCAGGTTGAACTTGTTTTTTACCAGTTCATACCATACTGGACCGAACAGCACTCTGATTCTAAGTCGAACCTGTGTGACTGGCCAGTCCGGTCTGATTTTTCAACCATGAAGTACACCAGATTAACATACATCAAACTCCCAAGACAATCTTCCGAAGAAGGATTCCTCCACAGGACATGAAATTTAGTTATATCTTTTTAATCCATCAAAGAAAGGCAAAAAATGAAATAAGGATTGCAAAAATCTTACAGGATCCCTTCGAAACATTGTTTATTCTTGCAGATATGTTTTGACAATAGCTCCAACTCTCCAGACAATTCAAAATGTTATTCCTCTCATCAAACATCAAAGTTTCAGCAACATACCAAGAACTTACAACTCAACCATATTTGTGCTTACGGGAAAGTTCTTTATCCTCGGACTTGAATTAAGAATTCTGAAAATCGTTGGCTTGGCATGATATAAAAGTTCAAATTTAATTAACTGGTTCTCAAGGTCCTTCCTCAAAACTTAAGGATACAGTTAGTGCGTACCTCTATCACCTCAGACAAAATCATTATGCAAAAAAATATAATAAATGAAACCACCTATTAATCTAATAGAACCTAGCTCACTGCTCACCAAATTCTATATTACATTGTTGGGCGTGTAATAGAATGTAAAGTACTTACAAGTTACAAGTAAGAGACAAGAGACATTAAAACAAAACCGTGGTAGGGAATTCCGGCTTCTTTGGAGGCTCTTTTTTCTATCTCACCCTTACTTTATATTTTGCCAAGGCAAACAAATTATCCCAAATCATATTCAAAATAATCCTTCCTGACCATTCTTTAGAATGTTAACTAAATCCTAACACATAAAAGTGTGTTTCTTCTCTCGATTTTCAAAACACAGTTTCCGGAGTTTCTCACTTTTGCAAGTGTTTCTTCTCTCGATTTTCAAAACACAGTTTCCGGAGTTTCTCACTTTTGCAATTCCTCAAAGCAGATAGAATTACAGCTCTATGAATCACTCAGTGTCGTGAAATCTTCCTAGACACAATTGTTATTTCTCTAATCTAAAAACAGTGTAACACTGCCAAGAAGTCAAAATTCACGCAATCAAGAAGGAATTGATCAGCTGCAGACTAACACCCCAGGTTTTCTGAATTCAGATCACGATGAAACCTATTTAACCGGGACAAAATTCAGTAGCAAAGAGACTCAAACAGACGTATCCTGTTTTTCTAAATAATCCAAATTTTGGGTCACAAAATGAAAATTTTAGGTTTTCCCTTTCCTAAATCGATAATGCATGCGTCCAAATATCATATTCCAACTAGGTATTCCATTTTCCCTATTTCCAAGAAGAAGATTCCAACAAGCCAATTCGATCCGGGAATTACCCAAAAAAACACGATTCTTTCGATAGAACGAATGTAGATTCAATGGAAATCCCTAGAAGATCGAAGGATTCGCCCACATGATCTATAAAACAAGCTTTCCTATAGAAAAAAAAAAACAACGAATTCAAAAGAAGAAGAAGAAGAGATCAAAGAGGGAGAGGAAATAATCGGAGTACCTGGATTGAATGGAAAGGTTGAAAATGGATCGGACGATAGAGATTGATGGGCTTATGGTTCTTTGCGACAGTTGGATGCGACGATACAAATGGGAGAAGAGATAGATAGGTTTTTCGAGGTCGAAACTAAACCGACGGAATTAGGGTTTTGTTTTTTTATTTTTATTGGGTAAAATACACAAGAAGTCACTTAATTATAAATTTGGCTAAAAATATGTCACTTTTTTTCTAAAAATATTAATTTAATTACTCAATTAAAATTTTACGACAAATAAGATACTTTTCTTTTCACGAAAACTATATAATTATTTAATTAAATTTTCTGACAAACAAGTCATTCTGTCACTAAAATTAAAATATTACATAATATAATAACAATTTTAATTTTAAAGTTTATACATACTATTAATTTGGTCTTAATTAAAAAATAATTCAATAAATTTAACCAGTCATTTTTAAATTTTTTGTCATTGTACTTTTTAACCACTTGCCACACTATGTGTTATTGTTCTTAAGCTTGATAATTGATATGTGTGATAACTTAACAAAAACAACCATTTATTGTCCTTCAGCTTGATAACCAACATATGTGATAACTTAACAAACACAATCATTTCACTACTAGACAGTTGACAGATTATTAGAATAGATTTATTATAATCTTAACATCGTCTTCTAGTAAACATAATTATTTCACTAATAAAATTTTTAAATATGAAGTTGAATTTATTAAATTATGACTAAATTAATATAATATATAATTTTTAGGGACTATAATTGTATTATACTAATTAATCTGTTTAAAATTTAATGGTTGAATAACATATTTGTCACAAAACTTTATTTGAATGACTTGCTTGTCACGAACTTTTAAATTAAATAACTTTTATCAGAAAATTTATTTGTCACAAAATTTAAATTATATAATTAAATTATTATTTTTAAAAGAAAATGACCTACTTGTTATTAAATATATAATTAAATGACTGTGGTGTATTTTATCCTTTTTCTTTTTACAATAAAAAATAAAACAAATAAATTAATAACTACGGGAAAATTCAGTCGATTAAAATTCCCTCCCTTTTTTCGTTCCTTTTATTTATTAAGAATATTTTTATCACCTCGAAAAAAATATAGTTTTATTATTACTTTTAATTTTATTATAGTGTAAATTAAAGAATATATTAAATAAAAGATATAACTTTTAAATTTATTTAACAATGATCATAGATAGAGTCCAAAGAGAATTAATTATATATGAATACATTACTCATGAGTTTAAATATTAATAGCTTGTTTTTAAGTTGGTTTATTTAAAAAATTATTATTTAAAATATAGAAAAATACAATTATAATATATTAATAATATTATTGATCCTTAAATGAAAAAAAAAACCTTCTTTTTTAAAAGAGTTGAGATTAACTGATGACACCAAATCAGTAGTGACTAATATATATATATATATATATATATCATTTAAGTATTTGACTCAGTTACAGATCATATCGTTGTTGTTGCGCTAATTGTCCGGTCTTTGATTTAGGGATAATGGGTAGTTTTAGCATTACAATTTGTACTTTAAAGAAGTATCCAACTAATTTGTACTTTCATGCATGTTGAGTTTTAAAGGATCAATATTCATACCAATAGAAACCTCAAAAATACATGAAAATAACTTTTTTAATGAAAAAGAATAGAAACCTAAACAAATAGGTTTTAATGCTGGGACTTAAACGATCCCGATCTAACAAAGTCACAAGCTCACCAGAGGATCATCAAAGAATACTATGGAATACATCTGATCATGCGACATCTTGGCAGGAGCATCGGCCGGCTGGTTTTCTTCTCGGGTGTAATCACTAATTTTATCTAGGGTTAACACATTTTTTTATTTTGCAATAATGAGCTTATATATGTTTATACTATTAGGTGATTATAAAATGGGCTCATGTGTGTTAGTATACATATAAAGTGTATATCATAAGTGTGTGTTTATTATGAATGTCTATTTAAAACATGAATGTATATATGTTGTTTGTCCAAATTACATGTAATATATGTATGTGTTATTAGTATATTATGTGTGTTTACTATTGTTTTAATGTGAATGTGCATATGTATGTATTTGTTATTCCAATGCCATTAATACTTAGGGTAAAATTTTGATACACATGCTGTGTAAAACTAATTTTGCACAAGACTGTGTATTTACACTATAAAAACTCAAATCATAAATTTCTAACCCTAACCCTAAAAAAATAAACCCTAAACCTTAAACCTTATACACTAAATTCTAAACAATAACCATAAATTCTAAACCATACAACCTAACCCCTAAACTTTAAACCTAAACTAAAACCCTAACCCCTAAAACTAAAAGGCACGTGTAAACTAAAGTTTACACGGCCTGTGTATCAAAGTTTTTTCCTTAATACGTAACTATGAATGTATATTGTATGTATAATTGTATGTACGTACGTGTGTATTAACGTTTGTATGTATATGTGTTATAAAAGGTTATTATTAGGATTACTATAATGTGGGCTGTTAATTAATTAAAAAAATATAATATATATATTTATGAAAACAGATTAAATAAATAACATAAGCCCAAATGTTTATAAAAGTCCAAGTCCATTACATATTTAAAACCCCAAAAAATAAATACACATCATAAGCCCATTTCTGGCTCATATCCAAAATAAGCAAAAACCCTAAAAATCTAATTATCCATCATTTTTTTTGCAGCCACCTCAAATCTAACCGTTGGATTAGATTTGATCCAACGATTCAGATGGCACCGGAACTGGCCGTCCAGATTCATCAATCGCCCCACACGCCGATACGCCGCCTTCCACGCGCTGCTGCCGATTCATCTCCCAGCTATATGGCTTCGTCGCCGGCAATCTCGGGATATTATCATCGGCTCCCAACCACCAGCATGGGCAGAAACAATAAAAAATTAGAGGTTAACAGAGCCTAATATTAGATGTAATCAGCTACAGTGTTATCAATTAAAGTTTGCTTGGAAATGTAAACATGGATTGGGGATAAAAACATGTAATCAGATTGTAATTCAGGCTTTTTCAGATTCAACAACGAAATAAAAAACAAGAGAAACCTTTGAAAGTTTCCTCTACTCATTTCGAATCCAGTAATCAACAGCAATCATCCATGTATATTCAATCCATTATTATCATATTAAGCTTTTAAGTTCGAATATAAAAAAAGTAAGAACGAAAGAGGGGGTAGTATATCGTTCGGCGACGACGTTTCTCAGCGAACGAAGGCTCCAACCGACGATCCCAACGGTGAAAAGCTAGGCCTTGACATGGAGAACCACATATTCTGACTTCGCGGTGATCCAACGATCGCCGGCGGAGATTTGGTGTGAAGAAGCCGAAAGAGCTTCAAACAGTTTCGAGAGGAACGACGCATCTTCTGGAGAATCAACGCCGGTGGAAAGCAAGAGCGGGCTGGGAGACTCCGGCTGGTGGTGGCGACGCACCAAACGGACAGCGGCTTGACGGTGGACGAGCGTCCTTTCTCTCACTCTCTCTCGGGCTCGCGGTAGAAAGAAAAAATAAAAAGGGGAAATTGAATTTAGGGTTATAATACCCCTTTTTTGTTATAACCGGTATAACCGGTTTCCAGACCGATCACCATCTTGACCCGGCGAATCGACCTGGCAAGCCGACCCGGTCCTCTCCAATAGCCCCAGCCCAGCAGTTTGGAGCCCAATTTGTTTGGGCTTGGTATACCCTTTACCTTATTTATTTAATTTCAGCCCATCTTTAATTTCTTTTAGTATAACATGTTTTATTTTTTAGTATTTGCTATTAAATGTCGTATGATGCATGCATTTTATATATGTTACATAGTATTTAGGTTGTACATAAAGATTTAATATTTAATTTATAATATATACTATATATATGTATTTTCATTCAAATAGATGACCCCTCTTATACTAATATATTTTATATAGGCTATATTGTAAGTATTATAATGTTTGCATATATATAATATTTATAATATATAATGTAGAACTTGTTAATATAATATAGGATATATATACATGTAATATTTTTAAAATGTACTATACATAGTTTTTTATATGTCTTATAATATCAATTTCTTTTATACCGTGTATGTCATATAAAATTCTTAAATATATGGTTTTTCTAAAAATATAGATGATGTATTTTTTATTATGGTATATGTTGTTTTGAAATGAAATATTAATATCATTATAAACAAGGTTTTTCTTTAAATGCTAGTTTTATGTAATAAAAAGATTATAACATATGTAATTTTTTTTATATAGAATTCATAATTTTTGAAAGTGTATAATATATATAGTTTTTTTTAAAGATTCTATAATGTTTATAGTTCTAAGGTTTGTAATATAATCTCAAATTATATTTTGATAGCGTATGTATGAAAATGCTTTGGGCCTTATGTTCTTGGGTTTAACTTTAATAGTTTTGGGCCTTATGCTTTGGGCTTAGATTGTAGGGCTTAGTTAGTTTCTTTTGGGCTTAGGTTAGGAATAGTCAAATCAATTTGAATAATTTGTATCATGTGCCCGTTTCATAGGGGCATGATCCTAGAACTAATCAAATTAGTCTTAGTTTTTAGAATATTAATTAGATTAGTGTTCGGATTAATTTAGTGAACTTAAATTTATCCTTGGCTTATTGGGGTAAATGTTAAATTCATTAAATTAATTGAACAATTCTTAATTATTTTTTTTAAAAAAATCAATCTTAAGTTTAATTTAGCATTAAATTACAATTTATTCTCCATAAATTGGGCTTATTAATCTTTTAGGGCAAAATACATAATTGGGCTATCTATATCAAATTAGGCCTTTCTTTTTTAAATGTTTACATTTATGCCCTTGATTGTCATACATTAATTGACATCCATATAATCTTTAATCTTAATTGCATCTCTAATTAACCTAAATCACAAAAGGGGAGGTATTTATTAATTCAAACATTTGTATCGTAACAGTCCGAGCTTAAAGGATGTTGACCAAATATTCGAATTAATTTTTACCATCCTAAAGTAAATGGATTAAAAATTGACAAAATCATCACATCATACTTAAATGTTTGCATCATGCATAAAGGTGACGTACGGGGGTCGAACCATAAATTAACACGGCAATCGGGCTTATTCGATGTCGGTTTAATTTATGGTGACAATGTTTCTTCAGCCTGGAACAGCGTGAGACGGCTCAAAGTCATGAGTGCTACTCACATGACCACCCCCGAGTACGAGGCATGGAGATTCAGCCGCGTCAACGACAACATTCCCCAGTTGAACCCGGATAGAAAAAGGACAATGGAAGAGAGATTAGCCACACTTCCTACCAAATCCGAGTTGATGAGAAAACAACTTGAAGAGGAGCAGGAGAGGTATCTCAAGCTTGAGGAGAAAGCTCGCCAAGAAAAATTCGACTTCAAGTTGGAGAAGATACAAGTTGAAGGAATGGTCAAAGGTTTGCAAAAGAGAAATGATGATTTGGAACTCGAGCTCAAGTTAGAAAATTGAAGAAATTCAGAAACTCAATAGGCTAAACAAAAGCAAAAGAGTTGTAGATGGTGGATCAAGTGAAGGGATAGAGCTCCGACTCATGGAGGAGAAAGTGAGAGCCGAGAATTATAAAAGGATGTATTGTGAGAACATGGACCAGATGCTCACTTTAACCCAAGAAATGAAGAACTTGCACACTTCCCACTCTAGGCAGCTCGAGAAAGAACGTCGCCAAAATGAAGCCTTGAAGGATTAGGTTAAGTGTTTGGAGTAGTCTCTCTTCAAGCACAAAGGTTCGACTAGCAAGTTAAAGTAAAGCAAGACAGAGAACTAGGTTTTAGAGGCTCACATTGAAGAATTGGAAACCGAGGTTCAATAGCTCAAGGATCATGTGGCAAGCTTTAAGGGAGCAATTCAAGTACGCCCGATGTCGAGTTTGGAGCAACTACAGTTCGCTACCTACACCATTTGGAGACAAGAACAAGAGTTAGCACAATAGATGGTTCAGATACAGGGAGTCGCCCAGAAGATACAACTCTTAGCAGAAGACGCTATTGAACTTCATGATTGTGTCGACGATGACTCTGAAGAAGGAGAGAGGATTGTTTGGATTTTGAGAGAGATCATCGACCTCGATACTACCCTGAAGTCATATGTTTAGTTGGTTTTCTTTGGTTATTGTACCAAGACTATGTTTCTATTAATGAAAGTCGTTTAACGA
This sequence comes from Hibiscus mutabilis, assembly GCA_019671005.1. Taxonomy (NCBI): domain Eukaryota; kingdom Viridiplantae; phylum Streptophyta; class Magnoliopsida; order Malvales; family Malvaceae; genus Hibiscus; species Hibiscus mutabilis. The sequence continues at coordinate 71,140,713 of CM033717.1, forward strand.
TGATATTTTCCAGACTCTGTGTTGCTCATTGCATTCATGCATAATTTATTTATTTGCATTCTTTGTCTTGTTAACAAATAATTGACTAAAAAGTTTTATGTTTCAAAAACAAAAAATATTGCATTTTGGTTCTTTAAAATTACCATCATTCTACATCCTTATCATACCCGTTTACGAACAAAGCAAATAGAGGAAGATTTTTCGAAGCTGGAAGCCGATCTATGTAGTCAAATGGAATGAACCCAACAGGAATTAAGGGAAACCATTATCAAGTCCCAGCAAGAGATGATGAGGGAAATATTGCAGCTGTTGCAAGCTCAACTAAGGCAAGAGTCAAGAGACAAGGGTACCGTCGAGAGCCCTGCCCAAAACTTGGGGGATCGCCTTTATGCCCAAACCGTCAAGAATCCTCTGCTCATTGATCCTTCGTCCAATCCTACACAAGGTGCATTTGCTTCTCATGTTGGTGCCGCGGCTCAAACTCAACTAGGGTGACCTTCGAGAATCTCGAGATAATCGGGGAATGCATCCCAGATTTTGATGAATTAGAAAAGTTGAATCAAATGAAAGAGGAGTTCACTAAGCAACTAGAAGACACTCAGAAGGACCTAGAAGAAAAGCTTCGAGTGAAAGAAGACGAGGATGGCCCCTATGTGTTAAATGCTAGAGAACTCAGCATGGTTCCAGATGTGGAGATCCCATACAAGTTCAAGGCTCCAGACTTTGAGAAGTTTGACGGAAGTACCTGCCCATCTGCTCATATAGTGATGTTTTGCCGAAAGATGGCGGGTTTTACCAACAACGAGAAGCTCTTGATTCACTATTTTCAAGACAGCTTAGTTGGGTCTGTTCTAAGGTGGTATAACCAACTGACCAGGGCTCAGATCAAGTCGTGGAGAGATCTGGCGAAAGCTTTTACTGATCAGTATAAGTGTGTAACCGATATGGTTCCCAACCGAATATTTTTACAAAGCCTAGAACAAGAGCTCAACGAGACCTTTCGTGAATATGCTCAAAGATGGCGCGATGTGGCAGCCCAAGTCCAACCACCGCTTAATGAGCATGGATTTCCCCTATGTTCGTGGACACGCTAAAAATGGCGCTTTATGATCGGTTGATCAGTAACCCTATTAGTAACTTTGTAGAGATTGTCATGGCTGGCGAACGCATTGAAGCGGCCATCAAAAGCGGAAGGATTGATGGAGGGGATTATTCAAGGAAGCAGTTTAAGAAGAAGGATCATGAAGTGAACAACACCAATGCTTTTGAAAAGACCAAAAACTTCACCATTTTCCAGCTGCAGGCTCCAGTAGGGAATTCCAGAAATTTCAACAAGAGAGAAGATAAGGGGCCTAAAAATAAAAGGGATGATTGGTCTTTCACACATTTTCCAGTTACCTACAAAGAAATCTACTCGCAGTTATTCAAGGCCGATCTAGTCCGACCGTACCATGTTACTATTTATAACCCACCGTACCCGGCTTGGTATAACCCTAAGAAGTATTGCGAGTATCATACCGATGTTCCAGGACACTCAATTGAGAATTGTATAGCATTCAAAAAGTTTGTTCAGAATTTGATTCGAACTGAAGTGTTACAGTTATGGGAACCCAGTACTGCCAACAATCTGTTGCCGAACCACGGGGGACAGGGTGTAAATGCCATTGAAAACGAGTGTACCGGGAAAGCAAAAAAAACGCGTCTAAAGTCCAATCCCCCTTGAGATGGGTCTTTCAGCAGTTATGCATGGCACGTCTCATCAATCGAGGGATGGTGTTGGTCAAGGAAGGATGTGGCCTGTACTGTGAGTACCATCAATTAGGAGATCATGATATTCAGCATTGTGAGGAATTTCATTATTTACTTCAGGCTATTATGGATAACAAGGATATAAAGTTTTTTGAGAATGAAAAAATAGTAAAAGAGTTTGAAGTCTGTGCATCAAAAAGTAAAGAAACCAGGTATAGCGCAAAGAGACCACTTATCCTCGGTCTCGGGATGAATGAGGCAAGTGAACCAAAAGTGGCTCCCAAAATCATAATTGCAACCCCAAAGTCTTTTCCTTTTAAAGACACCAAGATGGTCCCGTAGAATTACACCGCGAGCGTCACGATTCTGGGATCGTCTAGTACACAAGAAGAAAAGAGGACGATGGAAATAGAACCTGCTCAACCAAGTAACAGAGAAGCAAGCGACGTGGGGCATCTAACAAGAAGTGGTCAATGCTACATTCTGAAAAACCTGAGGGATCCAAAGGAGAAAGCCCAAGAAGCTAGAGCAGGACCCGAGAAGCTTTTTGGAGAAGACCCGCCTATAAAGATCAAGGAGCCCGTCACAGAAACGTAAGAACAAAAGTTTCTAAAATTTTTGAAGCATAGTGAGTATAATATCGTCGATCAACTTTGGAAACAACCAGCTCGTATTTTAGTGCTTGATCTGTTACTGAATTTGGAAAAATATCGAGAGGCATTGTTGAAGGTTTTGAACGAGACCTTCATTGCAAAAGACATTTTTGTTGGGAGATTGGATCAGGTCATCAGTCACATTACTGACGTCGATCACATTACTTTCAGTGATGACGAAATTCTTGGGGAAGGTATGAGGTCTGTCAAGGCTCTAAATATTACTACCCACTGTAAAGGTTATGTGCTACCAGACGTGTTGATTGATAATGGCTCTGCATTGAATGTCATGCCATTAGCCACGCTACAATGACTATTGATCGACAGCTCGCATATGAAGCCATGTCATAATACGATACGAGTTTTCGACAAGACTCAAAGAGATGTAATCGGGAAAATAGAAGTACCCTTTCTCATTGGTCCCACTGAATATATGGTCGATTTTGTGGTCATGGATATCCAACCATCTTACAATTGCCTGTTGGGAAGGCCTTGGATACACTCAGCTGGCGCCGTTCCGTCTTCACTCCATCAAAAGTTAAAGTTTATCACCGAAGGGAAATTAGTGACAGTGAATGTAGAAGAGGACATCATCGCTTCAGTAACTCCGGATACACCATACATCCCTACTAATGGAGAAGCGATGGAGTGTGCCTTCAGAGCCTTGGAACTTATCAATGTTACTTTTGTTGCCGAGTGAAGCAAAGTTCCACACCCAAACTATCAAACTGCACTAAAATGATGGTTTTGAAACCCTGGGAAGATGAGCAAGAAAGAATAAAGGTTTAGGGAGGAATCTACAAGGGCGTCTTTGTCCCGTTAGTGTGATTCACAAGGTAGACCATTTTGGACTTGGCTATTAGCCTAATTTTATGCAAAAGAGGCAAGAGTAGAAAAAGAGACAAGAACAGAGGAAATCCAGGTTGAGGGGGGAAGACATTCATTGGGCTTCCATAACCTATTCAAACTTCAGATGGATCTTTGTATCTAGGGGAGTTCGAAATTCGGAGGAGGACATCCAAAGGTCAAACCAAGAGGATGGAAAACGCCTCCAAGAAGAGCTGATCAGCGAGTCTTTAGAAGAAATGAATGTAAACATGATTGGTGACGGGAGCAAGCCTAACCAGTTTTTGGCCAAAATTTGCCGTGCCTCCTAAGGGAAGAGCTCAACAACTGGATCTTCAGGGTCGTGCCAGTACTCAATATGGATAAATCAAAGTAATGCCTAGAACCACTCTGTTACTTTGGCCTGAAAGTAACAGACATCTTTTGTAAAAAGGGCAACTATGTCATGTTCATCTGCAATGAAATATATCTACCTTTTTTTTCTCTCAAATGGCAAACATGGCATTCATTCCATTTCATTCATTATTTATTCATTTACCTATTCATTTATTTATTAGTTAATAATTTATTTATGTCATAAACTACACCATTCTTTTCCCAATACACACTTCTAAAATCGTGCAGGCCTCTTAATATAAACTGTATGAACAATGTGGAACCTAATTCCAAAGTAGATTTCGAACGACCCATGTACTTAGCGGAGGTAGAGGAGGAAAATGATGAGATTCCCGAAGAGCTGCTAAGAATGATGGCCGGTGAGGAAAAGCAAATCCTTCCGCACCAAAAGAAGCTAGAGATCCAAAATTTGGGAACGGACGAAGAAAAGAAAGAAGTAAAGATCCGGGGCACCCTGTCACCGGAAGTTAGAAAAGGGTTAGTGGAATTGTTTGTAGAATTTAAAGATGTATTCGCATGGTCGTACCAGGACATGCCAGGCCTAAACACAGACATTGTAACGCACAAGCTTCCCATTAGACCAGAATGCAAGTCCGTTCAGCAAAAGCTTCGAAGAATGAGAACGGACATGTTATTGAAAATCAGGGAAGAGGTGAAGAAACAGTTTGAGGCCGGGTTTCTGGAAGTCTTTAAGTACCCAGAATGGCCAATATCGTGCCGGTACCAAAAAATGATAGGAAGGTGCGTATGTGTGTGGATTATAGAGACCTTAATAAGGCGAGCCCTAGGGATAACTTTCCTTTGCCCCATATTAATACTTTAGTGGACAATACTGTGGGACATGCTTGCTTCTCATTCATGGATGACTTTTTGGGATACAACCAGATCAAAATGCACCCCGAGGATATGGAAAAAACCACTTTTGTGACCATGTGAGGCACTTTTTGTTACAAAGTGATGCCCTTTGGATTGAAAAAAGCCAGGGCAACTTACCAAAGAGCCATGGTAACCTTGTTTCATGACATGATGCATAAGGAAATTGAGGTGTACGTGGATGACATGATAGCCAAGTCTAAGACCGAGGAGGAGCACATCCAGAATTTGTGAAAACTCTTCCGAAGGCTAAGAAAATATCAGTTAAAGCTTAACCCAACCAAGTGCACCTTCGCAGTCACATTAGAGAAGCTTTTGGGCTTTGTGGTAAGTAAGAGGGGTATTGAGATCGACCCCGATAAGGTAAAAGCAATTCAATAACTTCCACCACAACGAACACAAAAGAAGGTCTGAGGTTTTTAAGGGATATTAAACTACATCTCCCGATTCATATCTCAATTGACTAATAAATGTGACCTTGTCTTCAGACTGCTCCGAAAGAATAACCCGGTGGTCTGGAATGAAGATTGTCAAGAGGCACTAGAAAAGATCAAGAAGTATCTGACTGATCCCCTAATTCTAGTAGCACCAGTGCCGGATAGACCATTGATCATGTACTTGATAGTCTTTGAAAACTCTATAGGGTGCGTACTTGGACAACACGATGACTCAGGCAAGAAGAAAAGGGTAATCTACTATTTAAGCAAGAAGTTTACGGATTGTGAAACTCGGTACCCACTGATCCAGAAGTTATGGTGTGCCTTGGTATGGGCCACTAAATGGTTACGGCAATACATGTTGTATCATACCACCTGTCTGATTTCTCAGATGGATCCGCTGAAATTTTTGATGGAAGTGCAAACATTGAACGGGAAAGATGGCCTGTTGGCAAATGCTCTTGTTGGAATTTGACATTGTTTACGTAAACTAAAAAGCGGTAAAAGGAAGTGTGGTGGCAGATCTTCTAGCAAGTCGCGCCTCGAATGACTATGAACCATTGGATTTCCATTTTCCAGACGAAGATTTGATCTGTAGTGTAACTAAAGGGAAATCTGTTGCTAAGAAAGAGGGCTGAAGGCTCTATTTCGACGAGGCGTCGAATGCCCTAGGCTATGGAATAGGGGCAGTATTAATTTCCCCTAAAGAGGAGCACTACCCTTTCACCAGTAGGCTGGAATTTTTTTACACCAACAATATAGCCGAGTATGAAGCTTGTGTCATAGGACTCCGAGCAGCCATCGAGAAGAAGTTCAAGGTGCTCTAAGTTTTCGGTGATTCTTCTTTGGTAGTCTACCAACTTCGAAAAGAGTGGGAGACTAGAGATCCGAAGCTGATCAAGTATTACGAATTGATTCAAGATTTGGTCAGAAATTTTGAAGAAGTCAGTTTCACCTACTTGCCAGGAGAGGACAACCAAATGGTCGATACTCTAGCTACTTTGGCCGCCGTTTTCAAAGTAAATGGGACGGCCGAAATAAAGCCCGTCGAGATGCAAAATTTTAAGGTGCCAGCCTACTGCTATAGTTTGAAGGAGGAAAAGGACGACAATCTATTGTATTATGACATCCTCCAATATATCAAGCACCAAACTTATCCAAAAGACGCCAATGATAACGAAAAAAGAACTATCAGAAGGTTGGCATCATGGTACATCCTTGATGGGGAGGTTTTGTATAAAAGAAGCAAAGATCAGATACTATTGAGGTGTGTCAATGCCCGGGAGGCCGAAACTATTTTAGCAGAGGTCTATGGAGGTTTATGCGGAACCCACGCTAACAGCTTCTCAATGGCTAGGAAAATCATAAGATACAGCTACTTCTGGTCAACAATGGAAGGAGATTGCATCAATTATGCAATGAAGTGCCATAAATAAAAAATCTACGCCGATAAGATACATTCCCCGCCAGTACCACTTTACGTCATGAACTCACCTTGGCCTTTTGCTACCTAGGGAATAGACGTTATTGGGCAGATATACCTGATAAGTGTTCAAAAGTACTATTTTTATTACCCTTTTTACTCATATTATTGTTAGACTTAGGCTCATATTAGTTGCATAATTAGTCATTCATGCATTAATTCATGTTTCTTTCCACCGTTGATTACATAACTTGGTGATTTTTGTGGAAAAAGATGCTGCTTTGTGTGTTTTTTTGTGTGTGTAGAATCACTTGCCAAAGCAAGGCTAGAACCAGTTGCCAGGGCAATGCATGAAGGAGATGCCGAGCTAGTTGCCAAGGCAATGCTTGAAGGAGATGCCGAGCTAGTTGCCAAGGCAATTTTTGACAAGGAATAAGATGATATGGTATTCGAAATTGATGACTAGATAAACCCAAGATGATGTGGAGCAAAGTTAAATCCCAAAGGAGTTTGATTTCCATGAAGAGATTAAAGAGAAATTAAATCCCAAGAAGATAGGAGAAGTTATAGAAGGAATTTAAATATAATAAAGAACTATATTCTTTAAAGATAATTTAATTCCAACTTAACTTCCTCCTCAAGAAGGATTTTGACCTAGCCATCTCCTATTTAAAGGACCAAGCTGTCAAAGAGAGTTAAGCAAGAAGAGAGGATTTTCGACAACTCCAAAGGGCAAGAAGGGAGAGATTTCGACAAGAGAGCAAGGGGGAGAGAGAGTTTGATTTCTTCTTCTTCTTCTTTCCTTCCATTAGATTCATGGTTTGGGGATTTTTCTTTGTATATCTTTTGAACCCAACCATGAACTAACTTGATTGGTTGGGGTTATTGTGTTTTGTTGTTGTGAAAAACAATTGGATTTTGTTTAGGTTTTTGAGTTGCAATTCAATTTTCAAAGTTTGTTCATTCTTGGTTCTCAATCTTGTTTGCGAGTGAATTGGGAGAGGATCTCGTAACTTCATCTATTTATCTAATATCAGGAGAGTTAGATTCAAGAAACGAATGAGCATGGTCTTTATTTAATCAATTGATGGTAAAGACTAATCCAGCTTCGGAATAAGTTTAAGATTTCAACGGCTAAGAGGAGCGCAAGATTGGTCGTTGTTCACCCTTGATTCACGCAGGGATGTATTATCAAGGCATGCACAAATAGCTAGTGTTTCGACTTAGGGATAAGAAGAAACCATTGAATAACGCTTCGCCGAACTTTGGAAGTGAATGCTCAATTGCCCAGGCAATCGACCCATCCTTAATTGCCCAGGCAATTGCGGGAGCATTGCCCAGGCAATCTGATGAGACAACGAGGGGGAATTGCCCTGGCAACCGACCAGGCGACACGACAGAATTGCCCTGGCAATCAACCAGGCAATTGCAACCAAATTGCCCTGGCAATCGACTATGCAATCATAACAGAATTGCCCTAGCAATCCGGCTGCTACTCAATCACCAAGACGATCCAATCGGCCATCACACCTCAACTCACGATAACCTAGCCTATCCTCTCTTTTGCTTTCATCTATTCTTTTACTTTATTGTTTTTACTTTACTCGTTAAAATCAACTCCTACTATCAATTGTGTTTTTACTTTTACAGTGCGATAACTAAGATAAAGTGGCCCAAACCAATCCCTGTGGAGACGATACCCGATACTCATAACACTTTATTACTTGCGACGTGTATACTTGCACAATTGCGTAGCACTTATTACGCGCAGCAAGTTTTTGGCGTCGTTGCCGGGGATTGGCAATTGGTGTTAGTTGTTTTTGTTATTGCATTTTTTTAGTTTTACTAACTTTTCTTTTTGCTTGTTTTATCAAAAAAAATTAGGTGCGCTACAAGTTAAGGGACATCAACATGTCGGGAAATAAAAGCCGATCTATTCAAGAGTAGATGTTGGAAGATATGAATCAATCCAATCAAGGGTTTCTTGCACCGTTTGATGATTACCTATACCAATCGAGAAAAGCCCAAAGAGCCTATACCGTGGAAAACTCTGGTGCTATGTGTGGAGAACATCATGTGTTTGAAAATTGCCCTCACATTTTCGGTGCATATGACTACATGGAGGACTATAGAGGGAACCAACAGCAAAATTCTTCATGGTATGGTCAAAAAGCTCAAATTTTTTTTTACCATAACAATTTTGCCGCAGCAACAGATATGCCATGGCAATGTAGTCCTTTTCAAGAGCATTCCAATTCCTTGGAGGAAACGTTGCTAGCTTCCTTGGCTAGACTTGACGGATCAATTGAAGAGATTCAAGAGCTATCAAAGTCTATGGATACGAGGATAGCTCAGTGGGATGCAACCTTAGGGGATTCAGAAGTTCAATTGATGAAATCCACATATGCCATGGATAACATGCACCAACAATCCATTCCTGGGGATACTAACGTCCCAAGGCAAGAGGACAAGGAAAAATGCAAGGAAAGCTCTCCGATATGTGAGGAACAACTAAAACCTTAAAGTCAAGAGGATGCCAATGAGAGAGACTGCCCAACACACGATGAGCTTGAGCAACAAATTGCCTCGACAATGATTGAGGAGCCTAAATAGAGCAATGCCACGACAACACTCAGTGAAGATGAGAACAACAATACTACAGCAAATTCTGAGGAACCTGATGCCCAGAAGGTTACAACGTTGATGTTGAAGCAGGAATCTGTAGATTTCTCTCATCTACAGTTGCCACGGCAATTGCACGACCACATGCAAGATCAACGAGATGATAATACTTTTTCAATGGAATATGAGCAGGTAATGGTTGAACCTTTTGAATTATTTAAAAACTCACATCGTCCATTGCAGGTATGTCTTGAGGAACCAATGTTGGTAGATTTGAAGCCATCGAAATCTCTACTGATGGAGATATTTGAGAGGCCAAAAGAAAACGGTGTTTGGACTCATGAAGCTTTTCAGAAAATTGGTTTTTGCCGTGACATACAGTGAATTTTGGCAACTGATTGCCATGGCAATTGACTAGAGCAGCAATTGCCACGACAACGAAGGCTACATCCAACCATGATGGAGCCCAACAAGAATGAGGTAATTGAATGGTTGGGAATGGATATAATTTTTCCTAATAATATATTAATGCCTTCAGGAATAGTAGCAAGGTGGAAGATGTGCATGAACTACAAGGGAACATGAAAGAAAGACACCTCCACCATGATAACACAAAGGGGAGTAGCTGGGAGCATATTGGCCCAATTCTTTTTGGGCAATATTGTTACTCGATGGAGGGTGCGGATGGACTATAAGAAGTATCGAAAATGACCATCCTCAAGTTTTCTCAGATATGCACTAACATTAGAAGATGCATGATGGCACTCTTTTCAGACATGGTCGAAGACTTCCTTGAGATCTCCATGGATGATTTTTCCATTTTTGGTAGTGACTTCAACAGTTGCCTCGACAATTTAGAGAAGGTGTTGGCAAGATGTGAAGAAACCGATTTAGTCCTTAATTGGGAGAAGTGCCATCTTATGGTTGATGAAAGAATAGTGCTCGGCCACAAGATTTCATCCAAGGGAATTGAAGTAGACAAAGCCAAGGTGGACGTGATCGAGAGATTACCCCCACCAAGTTTGGTTAAAGGAATTCGAAGCTTTCTTGGACATGCAGGTTTTTACAGGAGGTTCATTCATAATTTTTCTAAAATTACTAAACCCTTGTACAATTTGCTTGGACAGGATAAAGTCTTCCATTTTGATGATTCTTGCACCCAAGCATTCGAAACCCTAAAGGAAAAGCTTACCTCGGCACCCATTGTCGTTCCACCAGATTGGATGCTACCTTTTGAGCTCATGTGTGATGCAAGTGATTTCGCGGTAGGAGCACTCCTAGGCTAATGCATAGGAAAGGAATAGAAAATCAAGTGGCCGACTTATCACGTTTAGAACGCAATAGGGAAGAAGACGCGGATTTAGAGATATGTGATGATTCCCGGATGAGCAACTTTTAGTTGCCTCGTCAACCATGGATGTGCATGCCTCGACAACCCTTGACTCCGCAGCAGCTCTTGACGCGCACGCCTCGGTAACTCCAGACGCGCACGCCTCGGCAACCCTCGATGCCACAGCAACCCTTGATGCCTCGACAACCATGGATGTGCATACCTCGGCAACCCTCGACGCCGCAGCAGCTCTTGACGCGCACACCTCGGCAACTCCAGACGCGCACGCCTCGGCAACCACTGATATGCATGCCTCGGCAACCATGGATGCGTATACCTAGGCAACTCTAGATGCACACGCCTCGGCAATCTTGAGAGCAGTCGACACGGTAACACATGCCTCAGCAATACCCTGGTACGCAGATTTAGTTAATTTCCTTGTTTGTGGTATTTTACCTTATGACCTTACTCACCAAGGGAAGAAGCGGTTCCGCCATGATGCTAAGCATTACTTTTGGAATGAGCCTCTTTTGTTTAAACAATATGCAAATCAGGTCATACGCCGATGTGTCCCTGAAGAAGAGTAGCAGAATGTACTCTGGTAATGTCATTCTTCACCCTATGGAGGACATTTTGGAGGAACTCGTACCACGGCCAAAGTTTTGCAATCCGGTTTGTATTAGCCAACACTGTACAAAGATGCCTAAGAGTTTTACAAGCAATGTGATCGTTGCCATATGACGGGCAATATCACCCACAAACCAATGGGCAAGCATAAATTTCCAACCGAAAATTGAAGGGTATACTCGAGAAAGTTGTAAATCCCTCTAGGAAGGATTGGTCAGCAAGACTAGATGACGCACTTTGGGCATATCGCACTGCATTCAAAACACCCTTAGGTATGTCCCCCTTCTGACTTGTCTATGGCAAAACATGCCATCTACCGGTTGAAATCGAACACAAGGCATATTGGGCAATCAAGACCGTGAATATAGATTGGGAAAGTGCTGGGAAAAAGCGTTTGTTGGACCTCAATGAGATAGAAGAATTATGTGCACTCGCCTATAACAATGCATGAATCTACAAGGAGAAAACAAAGCAATGGCATGACAAGAAACTATTGTCGCGGCAATTCATGCCAGGGAAACTAGTTCTCTTATTCAATTCTCAATTGAAACTTTTCTCGGGAAAACTAAAATCAAGATGGTCAGGACCATTCGAAGTTGTCAAACCATTCACCCATAGTGCCGTGATAATCAAGTCCATTACCGACGAATATGAATTCAAAGTTACCAGACAAAGATTGAAGCACTACAACGGTGCCCATGTAGAACGTAACAAAGAAGTTGACACCTTAGGAGATGCATAAGCATACTCTCCTTTCGATATTTTTTTTATTTTTATTTTTATTTTTATTTTTTTCAATTATTTTTTTCTCTTTATTTATTTTTGGAATTTTTAGGAGATATTTTATTTTTCTTCGTTATCTTTAGTTTCCAGGTTTTCTTTGTTTTCTTTTCCACAACAAGACTCACAACCACCATGCTAAGAAAATTCACTGCCGACTACTTGCCACAGTAACCACAACAGAGATTGCCCAGGAAACGACAATGGCGTCGGCAACTTCTGATGCCCAAACATGGATCAAATCAAAGCAATGCTATTCACGCGGTACCAGCCACAAGCATTCAACCACCGACCGAAAAATGAATCAAGAAAATGACACGAAGGATACTTATCACTCGAGGTGACGACCTCTCCGACTAACTCATTTCATTTAGTTTCTTTTAAATTTTGTTTCACTTTTTCATGCATTGAGGACAATGCTTCTCTCGAGTTTGGGGGGGTGTTGGTTTCTAGTTAGCTTCATGTTTAGTTGCATTCATCTTTAGCAATCACATATAGGTTGCATATGTTACTTGCCATTCCTTTAATTGGATTTAATTGCTTAAGACTTGTTGAATATCCAATGATGAATTTTTGCCACTGCACTTAATTGAAAGAACCTTTAATTTTAGGATTTCCTGAAAAGAACTTAGAATTTTACTATGATGCTGAATTTTTTACACGGTTGTGGCTTGTTGAAAGAAACTTAGTGAACTTAGGTTGCTAAAATTTGGGTAAATTTAAAATTGAAAATTAAAAGTTAAATTCTTGCTAGAGGTGTCCGAAACTGGCTCTAGTAGTAAATGCACTTTCTTGCTAGAGGTGCCCGAAACTGGCTCTAGTAGTTAATGCACACTAAAGAATCGCTGGAGGTGCCCGAAATTGGCTCTAGTCGACTAAAATAAAATGAGAAATTGCTTACTTTGCTAGAGGTGCCCGAAAATTGGCTCTAGTGAAAATAAAAATAAATGCCCTGATAATTAAATTGATAAAAGCCTATTGTTCACATAGAATCTTGAAAATCAACTTGTACACAACTACGCACACACATTGTCACGAGTATTATAGTTTGGTTCCGGGTAATTTTTGTGCTATCCGAAAAATTAAAAGGTGATCATACTTTGTGCCACGGTTATGAGGTTTGAATTCAAGTTTGAAGTATGTCTTTGATGATTAAAGTCTTGGCAGGTAATTGTTAGTTTGCACTGCTTGAGGACAAGCAATAGTTCGAGTTTGGGGGTGTGATAAGTGTTCAAAAGTACTATTTTTATTACCCTTTTTACTCATATTATTGTTAGACTTAGGCTCATATTAGTTGCATAATTAGTCATTCATGCATTAATTCATGTTTCTTTCCATCGTTGAGCTTGATTACATAACTTGGTGATTTTTGTGGAAAAATATGCTGCTTTGGTGTGTTTTTTGTGTGTGTGCAGAAACACTTGCCAAAGCAAGGCTGGAACCAGTTGCCAGGGCAATGCATGAAGGAGATGCCGAGCTAGTTGCCAGGGCAATGCTTGAAGGAGATACCGAGCTAGTTGCCAAGGCAATTTTCGACAAGGAATAAGATGATATGGTAGTCGAAATTGATGACTAGATAAGCCCAAGATGACGTGGAGCAAAGTTAAATCCCAAAGGAGTTTGATTTCCATGAAGAGGTTAAAGAGAAATTAAATCCCAAGAAGATAGGAGAAGTTCTAGAAGGAATTTAAATATAATAAAGAATTATATTCTTTAAAGATAATTTAATTCCAACTTAACTTCTTCCTCAAGAAGGATTTTGACCTAGCCATCTCCTATTTAAAGGACCAAGCCGTCAAAGAGAGTTAAGCAAGAAGAGAGGATTTTCGACAACTCCAAAGGGCAAGAAGGGAGAGATTTTGACAAGAGAGCAAAGGGGAGAGAGAGTTCGATTTCTTCTTCTTCTTTCCTTCTATTAGATCCATGGTTTGGGGATTACTCTTTGTATATTTTTTGAACTCAACCATGAACTAACTTGATTGGTTGGGGTTATTGTGTTTTGTTGTTGTGAAAAACAATTGGATTTTGTTTAGGTTTTTGAGTTGCAATTCAATTTTCAAAGTTTGTTTATTCTTGGTTCTCAATCTTGTTTGCGAGTGAATTGGGAGAAGATCTCGTAACTTCATCTATTTATCTAATATCGAGAGAGTTAGATTCAAGAAACGAATGAGCATGGTCTTTATTCAATCAATTAATGGTAAAGACTAATCCGGCTTAGGAATAAGTTTAGGATTTCAACGGCTAAGAGGAGCGCAAGATTGGTTGTTGTTCACTTTTGATTCACGCAGGGATGTATTATCAAGGCATGCACAAATAGCTAGAGTTTCGACTTAGGGATAAGAAGAAACCATTGAAGAACGCTTCACCGAACTTTAGAAGTGAATGCTCAATTGCCCAGGCAATCGACCCATCCTTAATTGCCCAGGCAATCGCGGGAGCATTGCCCAGGCAATCTGATCAGACAATAAGGGGGAATTGCCCTGGCAACCGACCAGGAAACACGGCAGAATTGCCCTGGCAATCAACCAGGCAATTGCAACCAAATTGCCCTGGCAATCGACTAGGCAATCATAACAGAATTGCCCTGGCAATCTGGCTGCTACTCAATCACCAAGACGATCCAATCGGCTATCATACCTCAACTCACGATAACCTAGACTATCCTCTCTTTTGCTTTCATCTATTCTTTTAGTTTTTTGCTTTTACTTTACTCGTTAAAATCAACTCCTACTATCAATTGTGTTTTTACTTTTACAGTGCGATAACTAAGACAAAGTAGCTCAAACCAATCCCTTTGGAGACGATACTCGATACTCATGTCACTTTACTACTTGCGACGTGTATACTTGCACAATTGCGTAGCACTTATTACGCGCAACAATACCCAAAAGCTTCTAATGGGCATAGATTCATTTTAGTAGCCATCGATTACTTCACCAAGTGGGTAGAAGCTGCTTCGTACGCCAACATCACAAGAGCGACAGTTTGTAAGTTCCTCAAGAAAAAAATTATATGTCGTTATGGCTTGCCCGAAAGGATCATCACCGACAATGCTTCCATCTTGAATAACAAAATGATGACTGAGGTGTGTGAACAGTTCAAAATTGTACATCACACTTCTACTGTTTATCGCCCCAAGATAAATGGAGCAGCGGAGGCGGCAAATAAGAATATAAATAAGATCATAGCAAAAACCATGGAAATTACAAGGATTGGTATGAAAAACTAACTTTTACCTTATTTGCTTATCAGACCTCTGTGAGGATCTCCACCGGGGCAACGCCATACTCTTTGGTAAATGGCACGGAGACGGTATTACCCATCGAGGTAGAGATTTCGTCACTCCAAATTTTGAACGAAGTGAAGTTGGACGAGGCTGAATGGATACAAGCCAGAATTGATCAATTGAACCTCATTGAAGAGAAAAGGTTGAAGGCCATCTGTCATAGCCAAATGTATCAGAAAAGGATGATGCGGGCCTATAATAAGAAAGTATACCCTAGAGAGTTTCAAGAGGGGGATTTGGTGCTTAAAAAGATATTACTTGACCAAAAGGACTTCCGAGGTAAGTGGATGCCTAATTGGGAAGGGCTTTATGTTGTAAAGAAGGCATTCTTCGGAGGAGCATTAATCTTAGCCGAGATGGATGGGGAAAAATTTAAGCAACCCAATAAACTCGGACTCTGTGAAAAGTATTATGCCTGAAAAAAAAGAAGAAAAAAGAAGGGAAAAAAAAAAAAAAAAAAAAAAAAAAAAGAATGAGGGTTTATGGAAAAAACCCAAAAATGGGCGTCCTAAAACCAAGGGAGTGATCTGAATTGAAAATTCGAACATGACGGTTTAGATATGCGTGAATTTTGGCATATGACTGACATACTTCATCGAATGACAACGCTTCAATCCTAGGTCGTTAAAAGTTGTAACCCAAGATGGCGAGTAAAATGTCTATTGTGGTCGATGGGTTCTCATTGTTCATACAGTCGACACTATTTGCGTCTTTTCTTTCTCATGTTTGCCATGACCTTCAAAATTTTGTTAATGTTTCTCTAAGTATTAATAAAATATTATTCTCATTTTTGTTATCCGTCTCGTAATCATCTCGCAGATGAATTGGCATAGGTCACGAAAAGCAAAAGATTTCTTGGTATTACTACGAGTTAACCTATTGAGTGCGGGTTGTTCCAAGATAAAAGGCGAATCTGCCAAGGTTAAGGCAAAAAGATCATTGGGGTGAAATTAACTAGATTTACAAAAGAAAGACAGTGAGTACCTCACTTGTTATTAAGGGAACCAAAGGCGAAAACCATGAAGGGCGTCTGAAAAAAAAAGAAAAAAAGAAAAAAAAGAAGAAAAAAATTGAAGTGAAAACCCGTAAAGAGCACTTTGGGGAAGTACAAGTCTAAAAGTAAAAACCTGGAAATGCACTTTAGAACAAAGGAATCAAGAAGAGGCATAAAGGGTGAACTCGAGTGAGAAATGGGGCACCGCCGTTGTAAGAATGAGAGGAAGAAAGCAAAGGAAAGTTGAAATCAATGGACCAAGAAGAAGAAGTGTCCGAGTGAATTATTGTTATCCATGCATCATATTTAGTTAGACATTCGTAGGTTAGGAGCATGCTAACTCATATCATCGTAGCACTTCGTCTTTTTTCACAGGATAAAGGGGAGACCTCTTGAGAAGAGAAACAGACATCAAAGTGGAAACCTGGAGAGAATTTCCTAGCAGAGGATTTTGAAAACACCACTTCCCGGCGAAAAAGGTGAGATAATAGAACCTTTCGTAAAAAGGGGAAGAAAGAGTTAGCCTATCTGTTTGGGCTCACAAAGAGCGGAAGCCTTCATAGAACCCTCGTTTGAAGAACTCATGTTTGTCCGCTGCCGCTTCGGAGGAACATGTCGTCTTCGTTGGGTATGTCTGCTGCTATTTTGGATGGACATCCCAGCGTCACTAAGTTTGCTTTCGACCGCTTCAGGAAAGCAAAGCTATTCGGATTCATTCAATACCACTTCGAAAGAATGAATCATTCGAAAGATATTTGGATTCGTTCGCTGCCGCTTCAGAGTAATGAGTCATTCAGTAACTGGTTTGTTCGATGCTGATTACGAAAGGCATAGCAGTGCTACCCAGTTGTTTTCTGCCGTTTCGAGAGAAACAAGTTGTCTCAATTTGCTCGCTGCCATTTTGGGAGAGCAAATCATCTGACAAGGAAGTAGGAAAAATTAGTGCTTATGGTCTTTGCTTTATTCTTGTTCCACAAGTATAAGCAAAGAGGGGTAGCTGTAATCACTAATTTTGTCCGGGGTTAACACATTTTCTTTATTTTGCAATAATGGGCTTATATATGTTTATACTATTAGGTGATTATAAAATGGGCTCATGTGTGTTAGTATACATATAAAGTATATATCATAAGTGTGTGTTTATTATGAATGTCTATTTAAAACATGAATGTATATGTGTTGTTTGTCCAAATTGCATGTAATATATGTATGTGTTATTAGTATATTATGTGTGTTTACTATTGTTTTAATGTGAATGTGCATATGTATGTATTTGTTATTCCAATGCCATTAATACTTAACTATGAATGTATATTGTATGTATAATTGTATGTACATATGTGTGTATTAACGTTTATATGTATATATGTTATAAAAGGTTATTATTAGGATTACTATAATGTGGGCTGTTAATTAATTAAAAATATAATATATATATATATATAAACAGATTAAATAAATAACATAAGCCCAAATTTTTATAAAAGTCCAAGTCCATTACATATTTAAAACCCAAAAAATAAATACACATCATAAGCCCATTTCTGGCCCATATCCAATATAAGCAAAAACCTTAAAAATCTAATTATCCATCATCTTTTTTGCAGCCACCTCAAATCTGACCGTTGGATCAGATTTGATCCAACGGTTCAGATGGCACCGGAACCAGCCGTCCAGATTCATCAATCGCCCCATGCGCCGACGAGCCGCCTTCTACGCACGGTCGCTTCATCTTCCACGCACTGCCGCCGATTCGTCTCCCGGCCACGTGGCTTCGTCCCCGGCAATCTCGAGATATTATCACCGGCTCCCAACCACCAGCATGGGCAGAAACAATAAAAAATTAGGGGTTAACAGAGCCTAATATTAAATGTAACCAGCCACAGTGTTATCAATTAAAGTTTTATTGGAAATGTAAACATGGATTGGGGATAAAAACATGCAATCAGATTGTAATTCAGGCTTTTTCAGATTCAACAAAGAAATAAAAAAAGAGAAACCTTTGAAAGTTTCCTCTGCTCATTTCGAATCCAGTAATCAATAGCAATCATCCATGTATATTTAATCCATTATTATCATATTAAGCTTTTAAGTTCGAATATAAAAAAAGTAAGAACGAAAGAGAGGGTAGTATATCGTTCGGCGGTGACGTAATACGTGGTGTAGAAGACACCTTAACATGATCCGGTACTTGTGTACCTTAAAACGTGACTCGATTACCTAGTCCTGCTAACTACCAAGGCAAAAGAAATTTCTAAACTTGTAATAAGACATGATACATGGCTAATAAATGAGCAAATTGATACATGCTATTGAGCTTCTAGTAAAATGCAAATATATGAATAAGATGAGATAGGTACTATCTTGATTGGCTCATTGTTTAAAAGATAAATTACATTTGAAGTGACCATATTTGAATAAGGGGATTTATGGCCATTGTGCTCATTGTATGATTCTTGATATAATCTTGCTTGTTTGATTGCTTGAGTTTGAGATTGGCTAGTTTCTTGATGAGTTGTTTATTGCTTAAAGATCCATTCCTTGCTTGATTGTTGTGATGAAAATGCTTAAATTGATGATCTTGATTATGTGAACAAGATTGTCATGGCTTTGATAATGGATGTTTGGTGCTAGACTTGTAAGTTAAATGAAATTGAATGTAATCTTGACCTAGTTGTGTTTGAGTATTGCTTACTAGTCTTGCTTAACAATGAATTATTAGGTATCTTAAACCTAGCTCACTATTCGATTGATATATGTTTGAATAGACATCATAGGTAATCAAGATTAGAATTTAAACAAGACTAAGTCTTGCCTTGTATGTATGCAATTTGATTGTTTATAAGGTTTCTTACTTGGTAAGTAAGTTGTTCAAAGGACTCTATGGTCTCAAATGTTGGTCTAATTCAACTGAAAAAGATTTAAATGTCTAGTCTAATTGGAATCAAACTAATTAAGGTCGAATTAAGAACATGTTTGAACTGGAAATGGATAGTGTCTTTATATGATGATGGTATTCGAATGAATAGGTGAAATTGGGGTTGCCTATAGTAGTCTACGGATAACATGGTTAAGTGGTTTTAAAATGAGAACAAACCTTTTGAAATAAGTTGAAAAAAATGATGAGCTTACAAGAATAGGATAATGAACTTAATAACTTGAGCTAGTTTATATTTAATTGATAAAATGTAATAAAAGGCTTCCTACTCGAATGACATGTTAGATACAAGGTTAGACAAACTTAAACTTGCAAGAAAAGGGTTATAAACTAAATACCATGTTAGAGTCATGTCCTAATGAATTAAGAAGCTTAAAATGCAACCTAGTGTAATCTGCCCAGGAAATTCTGTTCTGGGCAGCAACTTTAAAAAATCACCATAAGTTACGTAGGTCGAATTAAGGGCTGAAATTTATATTAAATGAACCTTAGTATGTCTATTTTCATTTGGAGAAAATAGAATTGAATTCTGATTTGTGAGCTGGAATCTGGAAATGAAAACCTCTGGACAGTGCAAACTGTCCAGAAATGTAATTGCCCTATCTTTGAACTAAAAACTGTATTAATTGGAACATCATTAAAATGAAAGGTCCAAACGGTTGTAAAGAGGGTTAAATAAGCTTTCTAACGATATAAATGGTTTGAAATTCCGACGTACGGAATGAAAGTTATAAGTATTTAAGTGACCAGTGCTTATGCTGGCTGGCAGCAGCAGTATTGGTGTCCTAGACAGTTTGTGAACTGTTTTGAAAATAGTTTTGGGACAGTGGTTACTGCCCTGTTATACATGAATGAAAGTGTGCTCTTGATCTTGTTAATGAAATGGATAATCAATGGAATTAGATGATGAAAATGAATGCTTGGATTGTTTATCACTTGAGAAATAAGATACAGGAAAATGATTCTTCCTCTTGTTCGAATGGAAATGATTGTATGCATGCTTGATTGGCCTTGTTCTTGTATGAGTTGTTTCTTGATTGATTCATGGTGGTAATCTATGAAATGAGTTGCTTGATTGAGTAACATGAATGCTTAATTATGCTTGGATAAAACTAGCTAAATCTTTTAAGATTGTCTAAAGCCTAGATATGTGTTTCTTGAAATAAAGGACACATAATTTGACAAATTGATAAGTTGAAAATATTGCTAGACTTTAGATGCTGCCTCACTAAGTACATTATGTACTTACCACTCTTGTTTGCATTCTTCCCAAACCTCAGGTTAAAGCTTTCTCGATCAGTAGCTTGAAATTGAAGTTAGCTTTCTTGGATTTGAAGCAATGCATACAAAACGTGAAATATAACTTTGTATTTACCTTGATGTACTTCTAGTTGGTGGCTACTAGATTATGTATAAGACATATAGGTCATGCATTTGATGATTGTAAATATGTAAATGAAACATTTCACTAATGGTTTGTAATGCTTAAGGATACTTTTTGAATGTATATAGGTATAGTCATATGTAAATATTAAGACCTTGTTCGAACATGTATGAATTAGAATCATAAGATAAAGCTTGTCATGGTTTTAGTATCGGATAATTAATGCTTGGGTTATAAGTTAGAAGAACCTATATGTGTATTGAATTAATAATAATATGCTTGTAATAATAATGGTTAAACTTGTTTGAATTGGGACCAACATATAACTAATCTAAGGTTACCTATTCGAATGGTTTAGAATATTAGGGATTTGTATATTCAACTTAAGTTGATTAAGACATAAACTTGATATAGTGAATGGTATAGGCTAATTAATGATCTTAAAATGAATTAGACTTTGTCATACCTTGTAGTAATCGATTGCCCTATGTATGTATAATAGGGTCACTTGATTTGGAAGCAACTAGTCTAATTGGATATACATTGTTTGTAAATAAAAGAATACATGGATCAATGAGAATCTTGCAATGAATATTAATTTAATCAAGATGAAATTAATGGTAGCTTAATAGCTAAAAACCTCATTGATTAGTGATGAGTTATAAATGAACAGAAAATTTTTTAATTGGCCATAATTTCTTGACTATCTTGTTCGTATCCTCGTCGTAACGCTTCTCGCTCCTAACTCGGGCGAGGGGTGTTACATAAAATTCTTAAATATATGGTTTTTCTACAAATATAGATTATGTATTTTTTATTATGATATATGTTTTTTTTGAAATGAAATATTAATATCATTATAAACAAGGTTTTTCTTTAAATGCTAGTTTTATGTAATAAAAAGATTATAACATATATAATTTCTTTTTTTATATAGAATTCATAATTTTTGAAAGTGTATAATATATATAGTTTTTTAAAAAAAAGGCTATAATGTTTATAGTTTTAAGGTTTGTAATATAATCTCAAATTATATTTTGATAGCGTATGTATGAAAATGTTTTGGGCCTTAGGTTCTTGGGTTTAGCTTTAATAGTTTTGGGCCTTAGGTTCTTGGGTTTAGCTTTAATAGTTTTGGGCCTTATGCTTTGGGCTTAGATTGTAGGGCTTAGTTAGTTTCTTTTGGGCTTAGGTTAGGAATAGTCAAATCAATTTGAATAATTTGTATTATGTGCTCGTATCATAGGGACATGATCCTAGAACTAATCAAATTAGTCTTAGTTTTAGAATATTAATTAGATTAGTGTTCGGATTAATTTAGTGAATTTAAATTTATCCTTGGCTTATTGGGGTAAATGTTAAATTCATTAAATTAATTGAACAATTCTTAATTATTATTATTTTTAAAAATCAATCTTAAGTTTAATTTAGCATTAAACTACAATTTAGTCTCCATAAATTGGGCTTCGTAATCTTTTAGGGCTAAATACATAATTGGGCTATGTATATCAAATTGGGTCTTTCTTTTTGAAATGTTTACATTTATGCCCTTGATTGTCATACATTAATTGACATCCATATAATCTTTAATCTTAATTGCATCTCTAATTAAACTAAATCACAAAAGAGGAGGTATTAATTAATTCAAACATTTGTGTCGTAACAGTCCGAGCTTAAAAGATGTTGACCAAATATTCGAATTAATTTTTACCATCCCAAGGTAAATGGATTAAAAATTGACAAAATCATCACATCATACTTAAATGTTTGCATCATGCATAAAGGTGACGTACGGGGGTCGAACCATAAATTAACACGGCAGTCGGGCTTATTCGATGTTGGTTTAATTTATGGTCTGACATCTCGCCAACCTTATTAATTAAATGTTTAAGTAATTTGAGTCCATCAATTCGATAAGGCCCGTGCAATCAAGGTTAATTTTTATCTAAGAACTTCAAATTAAATTCAATTTAAATTTTAATAACTTTCATCCTTTTAAGAGCAATAAATTTTCTGGTACCGATCTCCGGGCGTGATAGATGTGCTAATCCTTCCCCACACGTAACCAACTCTCAGACCCTTTCGCAACGAATCTCTGGTTTCATGGTGTCCAGCCTACCTTACCCAAGTGGCCAATGGCGACTCTAAGTTTTCATTGTCTTGAAAAATTTAAAGTTTTCAAAAGAAATTCCCAATCCTCCAAAAGATTTTCATTAATAATCTAAGGGATAATTAGTAGCCGACTTATTTTTTAAACAAATGCCCTTAACACGGCAAACAATTTCTTTCTTTTCTTTTAAAGAGGACAAGGAAAAAAGGGTCGCTACATCGGGGTATCCATCCAACTTTCGTCAACCATCTTTTTGTCACACAACCTTGAGATTGCTCGCACCAAGGATAGAGGGGAAGAGAGTGCGGATGGAGCATTCACTAAAAACACAGCTTGCTGGCAATCAGACTGAATCTAAAAAATTTCCAAACCATATGACCAAGCGAATTGCAGCCCCAAATACATTGCTCAAAGTTCTGCCTGGAGCACATCGAGGACACTAACGGCTTGATAGAAACCACGTAACCAATGCTCAGAGATGTCACGAATGAGACCACCAACAGAACCAGTACCATTCAATTGTGAAACAGCTCCGTCTACATTAAGACAATACCAACCAGGGTCCGGTGCCTGCCATTGCCTGGGAATAGTTGCGTTCATCGAAGGTGGAATAAGTGAGCACTCATAGTAGTACCGGGTCCAATTAAGGCTAACATGGATTGTGTCATCATCATGCAGTACATATGAGTTGAATACAAAATTGTTTCGTCGCTTTTTACATAAAAATAACTTTAAACTTACTCTAAACACTCATACTTAACACTTTTATAATCTCATATAACATATGAATGTGTTTATACACTTACGCTAACATCATTTTCATAACAACGAAAGTCGTGAAAAAGGGCTTCCAAATCAAACCAACTTGGAAATTACAAATATGTGTCTAAAATACAAAAACAAAATAAAAAAATGGTAATGGTAATGGATGTTCTCAAGTACAAAAACCAACTTGGAAATTTTAGGTCATTACAAATTTGTTCACATGTGTCTATTGTCTAAAGTTTTAAACAATAAGATAAGAGCTTAATCTTTAAAAATTATTTAAATAAGAGTTTGTCGTAAACAATTGTTTTATACCTAAGATGAGAGAGTGGTTCTTAAAATTATGTAAATGTTCCATTTTTAAATGACGCCCCACACTAAATTTTTGCATCATTCATGTTGTGATTTCAACACTAAACCTATCATCATTTCCAACCTTTCGAAAACTACCTTTTTGAAGTGTATTTCTCCAACATTTTACGAGTTTTAAATATTTTTAATATCTGATTTAAGAAATTATTTTGTTCTTAAAATAAATTTAAATCAACAACGTTGAATTTACTTTTTTAGTTGCATCAATTTTGTCTTTTAATTAGCGTCAATTGTTACAATGTTAAGGCAGTTAACGATGCTGACATGGTAATCTGTTGTGTTTGTTGTGATGGTTTATGATGCTAACATTACAAATAATTAATTTTAATTAAAAAAATTATTAACAAAGATATGAATTTATTGATGAAAAGTCATACAAGCTGAATATTGTCATGTGCCTTGTTAAAAACTCTTAACTTAAATAGAGGAAAAAGTATAATATCACAAAAACTAAAAAAATATAAACGAAAACGATGACAAATGAGGGACAAAACACCCAATTAACACCCCAAATCCCACGTACCCATAGTCTCACAACGGATCAAGGCATCCTAACTAACAAATTGCAGTTAAGACTTAAGAGTGTGATCTACACCACTCTTACCTAACGTATCCGCCACACCATTAATCTATTGTAAAACATTATCAAAGCACACATACAAGTCAGAAGTATTTTTAAAAAGTTCAATGACTTATTTTAAACAAAAATAAAATTCTAAGAAATTATTAAATTTTAAAATATTAAAAAATCATAAAAAATAGTACATCAAATTAAAAATACCGAACCACTAAAATGAGACGAAGAGACCAACCCTCCCCTGTAGGCTGTAAACCGAACAGAATAATAGCACATCGCTTTCTTTGATTCCAGCAGCAAATCAAATTAATGGCAATCAAATAGCATATCACTCTCTAGGGTACATTGATGATTGATCATCAAGTCCGGCCTCAGAAAAATGGACGATACGGCTACACTGGCAAAGGCCCGAATGGAGCTTGAAGAACTATACCTGGGGATCCCTGACGACTGTGTTAATCTCACTTTCCAGGACCTTGCCCACATGCAGCAAAGGCAAAGCCATCAGACTTCAGCATGGACACCGTTCATGAAGACAAAACTCTGGAACAAGGATCGTGTTTGTCCAAACTTCCCAGCCTTGATTTCAGCAGGGGCCAACAAGAGATCGGTCATCGGTGTGGCAACTTTGGTTCACACATGGAAATGGATCACCATCGTCCCCGTCACAAAATGCATGCATGGAAGGAAGGATCGTAACTATGGTATAGATCAACCAGGGCATGCGACTAGTCCGAGAGCTCGTACGGAGTTCAGGCATGGGATGGAGAAAGGCGCAGCCTACGATGGTGTAAGCGTCGTAAGCATGGCTTCCAGGTATCCAGAAAGAGGACAAAGGCGCCAGCCTGGGATTCCTCACTCCAACATATGCACCACCTGCAGTACTTATATCTACATCTTCCGCCATCGATGCCTGGTATGTGGAAGGGTGTATTGTAGGCAATGCGTTTTTATAGGCATGGGAGAAATGGCAGAAGGCAGAAAGTGCGTTCCGTGTCTAGGAGAAGATTCAGCACAAGGTAGTTATATATAGATGTGCAAATAATGTCATAGAAAATAATGATAATAACAATGCGTTGATGTTGTTTGAATGATTGGATAGGTACATTAAAAGAGCAGGAAAGATTGGTTGCTGTACGAGGTACCCGAGTACGGTGAAGCAAGCAGAGCTGAAGTGGGCAGAGAAAGGGCCTCGGAGAAGCAGAGAGCGAGCAGATGGGCGCGGTTCCATGAACATGATGTTGAGAGCAAGAAGCCCCCAAGGGAGTCCAACCAGGTTTAGGACGATGACGATGATGACTCCCACGAGTAGCAGCACCCCATCTTTTGTGGCTAGCTCACCTGTCTATTCCCCTTATAGTCATCACCACCTCCCCTTATAGCTTGCTATATTGTTTTATTCTATATTCAATAATTTGTCCAAGCTGAAGCAATTATTGTTGCTTGTTTCGTAATTCTTTTCGGCACATCCACTGGGGATCAGTAATAGTATATGAATAAAATTTCCTTTAACAGATCATCACTTCAGTTTTAACTTTTACGCAAAAAGTTTCACGTTAATTTGTTCTGTTCTAACTTTGGAGGCAGAAATAGTTAATATAAAAAAAACGTGGACGTTGGTAGTCGAACACCATCGGCATCAACTTGCCTTCATGGATGGGAGCCAACAGCACCAACTGACCCTTGGTGTCCGAGCACCATCAGCACCTGCTGGGAGTTGATGCAGGCACCATGCGTGGAACAGCCCAGGCAGATGCCCGGACCGGAGTGTGTGCACCAAGTGCAGCATGAAGGTCCCTGATGTGCCACAGGACCTTGGAACAAGTGGGAGATACAACAGTAGAGAAAATTACATACAATATATATATATATATATATATATATATATATATATAGAGAGAGAGAGAGAGAGAGAGAGAGGAAGACATTTTATATATTTAGAGAGAAACATATATTACAGAAGCAATATGATGAAAAAGATGTTTAATTTATATTTAAAAATTACAGAAAAAATATGATAAAAAGGATACAGGAATTACAGAAGAAATATGATAAAAAGGGAGATAGGTACTTTGCATCATTTTACATTATTCATTGTTCTAGGAACATTATTCATTGTTCTAGGAAGCTTAAGTTTTATACCACTGAATTTAGTACACAGTTTAAACCATTACATTTATTTAGCGGCGAAACAAGTCTTCAGCATCTTGATCTCCTTTCCCCTATAATCTCCGGTCACCTGAATAAAAAACCCAAAGACAATAGTGTTACTACTATACCACAATCAGGTTCACGCCTATACTGTAGGATGACTTGAAAAGAGCATAATGGATTTCCCGAGTATGGAACGGAAACGGAGAAAAAAAGTAACTTGTGGTGATATACTCTTTCAGCCAGAGATTATTAGCTCTAATATATAACCAAATTATTTGTTTCCTTTCCAAATAGTTTAGCTAGGTTTCGGAATAACACCAGGAAATAAGAGACAGGATTATGGAAAGAACATTCAATTTTTCATATTCCCAAACCTACAAAACAGAGGAACCCAGATAACTAATTACACATGCCATTACTATGCCTCAATTTCACTAATTTCAATCAAAGGTTATCCATTTCTTTCATTCATCCAAACATGTGAACTCTATTTGTTAGTCATAATTTGCCTTCAATTTCACTTACATAAACCAACCTTTTCTACTCGGATTATTTTCCAAACTGTTATAATTCTCACTAAACCTTACTTATCCTTCTGGTATTATAAGTTCATTCTTTTGCTCCTTGCATACTTCATGCACTACCCCAAGCCTCTATCGGTCCCCCTCTCGCGCCCATATCTCATCCTATCTTATCCATTACAATTGTCTAGAAAAAAAAAGGTCCCTATTCGGATAAACCTAGAAAAAGAAGATGGATTTTGTGTTAAACAATATCAAACATAGAGAAAATGGTCCTAAAAGTTCAATCTCCTTTCTTTCGAGAAACTTAATTGACATACAAGCAAGCATATCGATGAAGCAGCAACATGCACATGCACGTTCAAATGAATCCCAACAAAAACTTGGCAACTTAAGTCTCAATCAACAGTTCAAAATTCAATTTTGTTGAACCAAATAATCAATTTGGGCTCCAACTCTTCATAAAAGTGAATTACAATTACCTCAAGCGGAGGCGGAGGCATCGCCAATAAGCTTGAAATCCTGCAACTCCTTGAAATTCAGCCATGGCTTCTCCCACACCTTGGCTTCATAAACTTTGATCTTGTCACCATCCATGGCCTCCAATGTTATGTAATACAGAGTCCCGGAAACCACCTGCTGCTTCACGTTCGTCACTTTCTTAAACTGCAGCAACGCATTCTGTAATTTCAAAAAAAAAAAACCCATTAATTGACAACAATTTGTATGGAATTCAGATGTAAATTGAAATTAAAAAGAAAACAAAAATACCCCTTTCTTGTTGTGTTCATCGACAGCAAAACGAGCGAGGTTTTCAATCTCCAGGCTGTTGGCGCTTCCTTCAGCCTGGCTAATTCCACCCAAAGTAGCCATTTCTCTTCTATTTGGTTTTTTCCCTTCTGATTATATGATATTTTACTTTGTTTTTGCGTGTATTCGGATTTCCAAGCGTTTGTGTTTTTATAGAGAGAATTACAGGCGCGTAATCACTAACCAGTGGCAGTAATCACGTTTTCCCACGTTTTTAAAACGTCAAAACTTTCTTTCCTTCCAATCGGATAATATACAAGTACAACTGTTTTTTTTTCTTCTTACAAGCTTTACCTTAAACTACAACCGATTATAGATTGGTCCTTTAAAGATGTTTTTGTCCTAAAATTACTATTTTTCTAGTTTTACCTTAAACTATCCGTTACTCTAGTGGAATGAGGTAATAAACTCTTTAAACTAATTCAAAGGCTCAAATTTTGAAGTTATAAATGAAGAAAATTAGTTAGGAATATCGTCTCAATAATAAATCTTTACAAAATCCGATTTGAATTGGTCGAATAGTAGGTGATAAAAAATAATTGATAATGCTAACTAATAATAACTTGTTAGTTGTCAACTTGTATATTATTATATATAATATCATTTGTAATTGTCACGTGTTATGTTTTTATAAGATGGAATTTTACTTTTAAATATTCTTTATTAATTGACAAGAGTTACTTCAAAAACAATTTTTTTAAGAATTAGAAAATATTTTATACTACGTTGTCTCTAATCAATTTGCGACTATAAAGAACAATAATATGATATTTTCCTACTATATCACCTCTAATAAACATATGGTTAATAATAATAATAATAATTGGACAATTTTCTATCACACCACTAAATAAGTTGTACTCAATAATATAGAAAATACAAATAAATAAATAAAGTGAATTAATCGACCTAAAAAAGCCTCATGACCAAGATTTATTAAACACAAATCTTCATCTTCACAACAGTCAGTTAAGCCAAGCCTTTATATGTGAGAGTCTTGAAAAACCCTAAAAATAAAACTCTTAAAAACAAATTCTAACTAACCTAACGTCTTAATAAAGAGTTCAAGACAGATTTAATTACAAAACACTGAAGAAAATACTTGAAAATAAATAAGCCTTAAAATATAAAACCTAATAATTAAAACACATGATAGACACGTAGCACTAAAATAATTTTATTTTTTTAATATATTAGTGCGATTACAAGATAGTATATGTTTAAATTTTTTAGCCTTTTAATAACGCACACACATAGTGCTCGAACCCGGGTCACATGGATAAAATACATCACCTTTTAGATAAAATAATCTAATAGATAATTAAAATACACCACTGGGACTACTCCACATGTTCTAAAATAATCTTAATTTGCATTGTACTTTTAATAAAATAATATATACGACCCATGGTAATTAAAATATATAATTGGTCTTATAGATAATTTAAATTAAGCATTAAAATACAACCCATGCAAAGTTTTTCAACGTAAAACTCTTGAATTGAATTCGTCGCGATTTTTTGTTTCCACAATCTTCAATAAAACAACTCTAATTTAAGTTTTTTATGTCAAAGATGTGCCGGAAAGAAGAGAGACAATATATTAATTAAATACGAAAGACATTTCAATTTAAAAACATCTAGATCCTATAAAAAATACCTACTTGTAAAATAACCTCTTTAAAAAAGTTGAAATCAATTGAATTTATCCATGATAGACATGTGTCATAATATAATATGTATATATTACTTATTTTAGCATCCGCAATCGACTAAATTTGTGGTATATTAATAAAAAAATATTTTTAATTCTGATTGACAATAAGTTTTAAGTTAAAATTCAAACAACCTCTCTTCTCCCTTTAAAAAAACATTTGTAAAGATAATTTCTAAAACATTATTCCACATGCATGTATGTGTTTTTCAATAACATATATGTTTTTGAAAAGTAGAGTATTAGAATTGATGGAGTCACCATAAAGGGGATTAAATCGAATAAAAACACATTGTATAAGCACTTCCTACAGAATTTAACCTTTGTTTTAAAATTTTCTTTTTTTTTTCCTTTAGGAATCCAAGGACCTTTCCTTAACGCGTAAGCTTTATAGAAGTCAAAGTTCTAGAATAAAAGAAGTTATTCAATGCGCAGTGGCCCATAGTATTTCCCAATAGTCTACTTAGCTTCAGGCTTAAGCGTCGTGATGGATTGGAATGTATCCTTAAGAAAATGAGCTGTCTAATTTGCTACAAACACCACTATTATTATTATTCACGAATTTTCAATGAAAATAATATTATTTCACATTCTTGTTTCTATGATTTGATTTTAAAACAAGTTTTTTTAATAAAGAATCTTAAAAAGATAATGTCGAAATGATTTTTTAATTAAAGTATTCATCATCGATAATAGTGACTAATCTTCTCGTCGCGAGTGCTCTCACTAAAAGGTTAATGAGTAAATGACTGGTCATTGTTGAAATGAATTAGAACGCCGCGGATACAAGTCACGATATCGAGTATCGACCACCAAAGCCAATCTAACGAACTGATGCATTGGATATGTGTTGGATGAATTAGTTCTTCCATAGACTAAACCTACAAACATTGTGTTAAATCCAACTTAACAGGACACAGTAAAAAAAGTCGACTCGAATTCTAGAAACCAAGATACGAAGGAAAACTCTGCAGAAAATGAGTCACCACGAACTCGAAAAACTTGAGTAACTTCGGATCCGATAAAACAAGTCCTTACCAACCCTAGAGAGCAACCCTATGTAAAGGATTTGTATATTTGATAATAAACAATGTTTACAATTGACCTATATATAGGCTTACAAATGGATATACAAGGATAAGATAAACCAAATAGTACAAATCAAATATTTAAATACAAGATAAGATTGAGATAGAAATAAGATAAGATAGGATTTGAATGAGGTTTGACTAAAAGTTATCTCATGAATTTGAATGAGATAAAAATTATCTCATCTTATCTTTATCCTTAATACACCCCCGCAGGATAGAGGATCCATCGGAGACTTCAATCTTGGACCGAAAATAGATGAAGAGATTACGACCAAGCGGTTTGGTGAACGTGTCCACAATCTGAGCTTTGGAGGGAATGTGTTGAACAAGTAGAGAACTCGCAGCAACTAAGTCACGAACAAAGAAGTAATCAAGGGCAAGATGCTTCATACGAGAATGAAAAACTGGATTTTTCCAAACATATGTGGCACTAAGATTGTCACAGAAGAGAGATGGTGGTTTCGGTAATGCCACAACGATTTCTTGAAGAAGATGTTAGACCCAAAGCACTTCGGCAGTTGCATTTGCCACGGCACGATATTCAGCTTCTGTGGAGGAACGAGAATCAATTTTCTGACGAGATGACTTCCAAGAAATAAGATTAGATCCAAGATAAATAGCATATCCAGTAGTGGATCTACTGTTCGTAAAGGATCCTCCCCAGTCCGCATCGGCAAAGGCGGTGAGATGAAGGGAAAATGTCGAACGAAAAAGAATGCCATAGCATAATGTTCTTTTGAGATAACGCATGATGCGTTTAGCTGCTATCCAATGTACAAGTGAAGGACCATACATGTATTGCGACAAACGATTCACTGCAAAAGAAATATTCAGGCGAGTAAGAGTGAGATAATGAAGGAGGCCAAGTAACCGACGATGCCCAGAAATATCAAGTGCTGTGGATGGCTTCGGCGGAGGTAGCTTGTCAGAAAAAGATAGGCGTGGAATTTGCCTTGGCATTTTCCATCTAAAATTGAGTGAAGATGTTAGAGATATATTGTGCCTGAGATAAAAACAACCCAGTAGGAGTGGAAATAACTTCAATGCTAAGAAAATGACTGAGCAATCCCATATCCCATATCAACTTGATTTCAATTCTCAGAATTGTGGCACAAAGTATGATTGGCTTTTCATTTTCGGAAAACTTAGGAGTTACTCAGAATCAAACTATAATGCTTGTGAGTGTGTGCGGAGTTGTGTGCAAGTTGATTTTTATTATTCTATGCAAACAAGAGGTTTTCAAATTACTTCATTGGGTTCTTTTAACATGTTTTAACTAGAGCCGGTTTTAGGCACCTCTAGTGTTTTGTTTTTAGTTTTCTTAAGTTAATTAATTTATTCGACTAGAGCCGATTTCGGGCACCTCTAGCGATCAATTTTTAGCATATACTAGAGCCAATTTCGGGCACCTCTAGCATTCATCCAATTTTTATTCTAATCCCCTAATTTTTTTAACTTCAACCTAAGTTCGCTAGAATTCCTTAAATCAATCAAGCCACACAGTGTTTCATCAGGTTTAGCATCATAGTACGATTCTAAGTGTTTCTATGTTTATCCTAGAATAAAAAGTTCTATCAATTAAGTACATTGGCAAAGTCATCATCGGATATTCATCAAATCTAGGCAATTCTTGTTCCAACTAAAGGCATGGCAAATTTATGTATCCTAAATGCAATACTTAAGATGAATGCAACTAAACATGGTAACTAACTAATAACAATCCCCCCCAAACTCGAGTGAGGCATTGTCCTCAATGCATGCAACAAAGAAAAATAAAAATAAAGAAAAGTAAAATGCAAACGAGGACTTACTCTGAGAGTTCGTCGTTGTGGATGATTAGTTTCCTTTTGGTCGGTGTCGTGATTCTTTTGCTTGAACGTGGTGGTTGCTTCCTTGTTGCCGATGGTGGAATCGATCCTCGTACGGGGTTGTCCTTATCGTCCTCTTCATCAATGTCATTGGCTTTTCGCTTGGGCTTGGAGGATTCGATTGGTGCGGTCTTTGTTGGTGCAATGGAGGACTCGTCCGAATCTGAAAAGTCAGACAATGATTCAGTACGAGTTGATCCGGGCATATGTGCTTTACCTTTAGCTTTTGCAGTGGTTGTTAGGGTGTCTTTAGCTTTGGTTACCGCGATATCTTCAGTGTTGGTTGCCGTGGCAACTACTTGGGTAGGCGTGGTGTAGGTTGCCACGGCATCATCTGTTGCGGTTGCCGTGGCAACTGCTTCATTGGTTGCCGTGGCAAGGATTTTGGCAGGAAAGATGGGGAACGGCACGCGGCTGTCCGGGTACTTTTCCAGGATGACTTGGGTGATGGGTTTGTTGTGATCTTTCATGTACCGCATGAACATTAGTTGTCGGTCTTCAATTTGCCTAAGACGGTTCGCCAACGGTTGTAAGAGTGTTTCAAGTTGTCCTGGGTTGATGGCCGAATTGCCCGGGCATTAGTTGCTTGGGCGTTAGGGGTTACCGAGGCGCAAGATTTGCCACGGCAATTGAAGGCATTGGGGATTTTACCGGTGCCTCTCCCATTAGCTTTCAGATTTGTGCTCGATTCCAACCGGACTTTGGTAGGGCCTTTTCATCAGTGGACTCACTTGGGACATGCATCTCCGTGCAAAGATTGGAAATTAAGCAAGAAAAGAAAAGTGAACCCTTTTCTTTTGTGCTACATACAAAAATCTCTTACCCATGCATCTCCGTGCAAAGATCGGGGCTTTTGAGT
Source organism: Hibiscus mutabilis (assembly GCA_019671005.1). Classification (NCBI taxonomy): domain Eukaryota; kingdom Viridiplantae; phylum Streptophyta; class Magnoliopsida; order Malvales; family Malvaceae; genus Hibiscus; species Hibiscus mutabilis. The sequence goes on from CM033717.1 coordinate 71,173,891, forward strand.
ATAGCCTTGTCACGAACAAAAACATAAGGATTATCCGGGTTAGGTGAGTGAGCATAGAATTCTCTTACCCATGAGATGTTACCCGGTTCCGATTGATGGCAAAAGATTTGCCACTTTTGATGTGCAATCCTTTTGAAGATGAATGGTTCAAGGCCGAAATCTTGATGAGAGTTGGAGTATTCAAAGCCTTGTTCTTCGCAAATCTTCCGGCTTTCAAACTTGGAGTGAAATCTTTCTTGAACCACCGGTGTAGCAAAGTTCTTGTATCTTGGTTCTTTGGAGGAACTTGGATTAACCAAAAATTCAATTTTGGATGCCATGGATGATCTTGGTTGTAAGTTTGGTAAAAACAAAGAAAAGAAAGCAAAAGAAACTAAAGAGTTGCAAGATGAAAAGTAGGAATAGGTTTCTTGGAAGTTAAGGGTGATGGGTTAAATAGAAAAGATAGGTAGTAAATATGGTGGGTGGGTTTAATTGAAAAGAAAGAAAACAAGGGTTTTGATTTGGGGGAATGTGACGGCTAGGGGATTTGGGGAAGGGGAAGTGTTTGGCCGGCTATGTAGGGTTTATTTAGGGTAAGTTGGAGGCTTAATATAAGCCTTAGATTTAGCCCATTAATTTCCTTGTTGAAGAAGTTTCCTTCTTGAATCAAATTCCTCTTTAACTTGAACTCTTTTCCTACAATTCAAAAACAAATAAAATAAGGATTAAAATTAAAGATAAACTATTAAAAGAAAATAAATAAAGATGTGCAAAGAAATTCTTAAACTTAAAATTTAAAAACAATTAGATAAATATGAAAGAAAGATGTAGTCTTAATCTTAAAGAAAATAAATAAATCTATCCTAAAAAGAAAAAAATAACTGAAATTAAATAATAATAAAAAATAGTTCAAAAAAATAAAAAATAAAAATAAAAAGAAAAAGAAAAAGAAAAGAAAATATCGAAAAGAGAGCATGCTCATGCATATCCTAAGGTGACCACTTCTTTGTTACGTTCCACATGGGCACTGTTGTAGTGCTTCAATCTTTGTTCATTAACTTTGAATTCATGTTCGTCAGTGATGGACTTGATTATCACGACACCATGGGAGAACGGTTTGACAACTTCGAATAGTCTCGATCATCTTGATTTTAGTTTTCCCGGGAAAAGTTTCAGCGAGAATTGAATAAGAGAACTAGTTGCCCTGGCATGAATTACCGCGGCAATAGTTTCTTGTCATGCCATTGCTTTGTTTTCTCCTTGTAGATTCGTGCATTGTTATAGGCGAGTGCACGGAATTCTTCTATTACGTTGAGGTCCAACAAACGCTTTTTCCCGATACTTTCCCAATCCATATTCACGGTCTTGATTGCCCAATATGCCTTGTGTTCGATTTCCACCGGTAGATGGCATGTTTTGCCATAGACAAGTCGAAAGGGAGACATACTTAAGAGTGTTTTGAATGCAATGGATATGCCCAAAGTGTGTCATCTAGTTTTACTGACCAATCCTTCCTAGAGTGATTTACAACTTTCTCGAGTATACCCTTCAATTCCCGATTGGAAATTTCTGCTTGCCCATTGGTTTGTGGGTGATATGCCGTGGCAATTTTGTGAGATACACCAAAGCGTTGTAACATCTTGGCGATGATTTTGTTGTCGAAGTGCTTGCCTTCATCACTGATAATTGCTCTCGGTATCCCAAACTGTGTAAATATGTTTTTCTACAAGAATCGTTGCACGGTCTTAGAATCGTTGGTGGGAACTGCAGTTGCCTCAACCCATTTTGACACGTAGCCGACGGCAAGTAGAATGTAGAGGTTGCCAAATGAATATGAGAAAGGTCCCATAAAATCAATCCCCCATACATCGAACAATTCTACCTCGATGATGTTTTGGAGCGGCATCTCATGTTGTCTAGAGATATTGCCCGTCCTCTGGCAACGATCACATTGCTTCTAAAACTCTTGGGCATCTTTGTACGGTGTTGGCCAATACAAACCGGATTGCAAAACTTTGGCCGCAGTACGTGTTCCTCCAAAATGTCCTTCATAGGGTGAAGAATGGCATTGTCAGAGTACATTCTGCTACTCATTTTCAGGGACACATCGTCATATGACCTGATCTGCACATTGTTTTACAAAAGAGGCTCGTCCCAAAAGTAATGCTTAGCATCATGGCGGAACCGTTTCTTCCCTTGGTGAGTAAGGCCATAAGGTAAAATACCACAAACAAGGAAATTAACTAAATCCGCGTACCAGGGTATTACCGAGGTATGTGTTACCGTGGCAACTGCTTCCATGGTTGCCAAGGCATGCGTGTCTAGAGTTGTCGCGGTATGAGCGTCAAGGGTTACCGAGGCATACGCATCTGGAGTTACCGAGGTGACTAACAGTTGCTCATCCGGGAATGCATCATATATCTCTAAATCCACGTCCTCCTCCCTATTGTGTTCTAAGCGTGATAAGTGATCGGCCACTTGATTTTCTATTCCTTTCCTGTCCTTAATTTCAATGTCAAATTCTTGTAAAAGCAATATCCAACGAATCAAACGAGGTTTGGCATCCTTTTTAGCAAATAGATACTTAATTTTCGAATGGTCCATATGGACAATCACCTTTGTACCAATCAAATAGGATCGGAACTTGTCAAATGCGAAAACTACGGCTAGTAACTCTTTCTTCGTTGTTGTGTAATTCACTTGAGCACTATTAAGAGTTTTACTAGCATAGTATATCACATGAAAGGTCTTACTTGTGCATTGGCCTAGGACTGCTCCTACCGCGAAATCACTTGCATCACACATGAGCTCAAAAGGTAGCGTCCAATCTGGTGGAATGACAATGGGTGCCGAGGCAAGTTTTTCCTTTAGGGTTTCGAATGCTTGGGGAGCAAGAATCATCAAGATTGAAGACTTTATCTTGTTCAAGCAAATTGCACAAGGGTTTAGTAATTTTAGAAAAATTATGAATGAACCTCTTGTAAAAACCTACATGTCCAAGAAAGCTTCAGATTCCTTTAACCGAACTTGGTGGGGGTAATCTCTCGATCACGTCCACCTTGGCTTTGTATACTTCAATTCCCTTGGATGAAATATTGTGGCCGAGCACTATTCCTTCATCTACCATAAAATGGCATTTCTCCCAATTAAGGACTAAATCGGTTTCTTCACATCTTGCCAACACATTCTCTAAATTGCCGAGGCAACTGTCGAAGTCATTACCAAAAATGGAAAAATCATCCATGAAGATCACAAGGAAGTCTTTGACCATGTCTGAAAAGAGTGTCATCATACATCTTTGGAAGGTTGTCGGGGCATTACACAATCCGAACGGCATCCTTCGGAAAGCATAAATACCATATGGGCATGTGAAGGTTGTCTTTTCTTGATCTTCTAGTGCTATGGCAATTTGATTATAACCTGAATAACCATTAAGAAAATAATAAAAGGGTTTACCTGCAAGACGGTCAAACATTTGATCAATAAAGGGTAATGGGAAGTGATCTTTCCTAGTGGCTTTGTTTAGCTTTCGATAATCCATACAAACCCTCCAACCGGTCATAGTCCTGGTTGGAATGAGTTCATTGTTTTCATTACTTACCACTGTTATACCTCCCTTTTTCGGTACACATTGTACCAGACTTACCCATGTACTATCAGAGGCATTGCTGAGGCAACTGGTTGGAATGGTGGTGGAAGTCAGATATCTTCGATCATTTCATTGGTCTGAAACCTGATTGACGGCATTGCTGAGGCAACTGGAGTTGCCGAGGCATTGTCAACTAGGGTTGCCATGGCATGCCTATCATTGTTTTTCGTGGCATCCTTATCGCTGGTTGCCGAGGCATGCTTATCGCTGGTTGCCACGGTAATTCCTGGTTCAGCATCTGAGGCTTTGCCGCTGAGTTCGTCTAGTTTTTTTTGTAGAGTTTTGTTTGATGAGAGAGCTTGAGCCTCTTTAAGTTGTTGGCCACTTCTAGTGGTGATCGCCTTATATTGCTCATGGCTAGTTCCTCTTACGACTTCAGTATCTCTAGGTAAACCTCCTTGTGGTCTAGTATTCAAGTTTTGAGCAAATTGTCCGACTTGATTTTCCAATGATTTGATTATCGCCTCTTGGTTTTGCAATCTCATCTCGGTCCTATTAATAAAAGCATCAGTTCTTTTTATGAAGTTACTATTCTCAGCCATATAAGATTTAGTTTTCAACATAAAAGCATTGAGAGAATTTTCCAAAGAACTAGATGTTGTCGGTTGTTGCTGCGGCAACTATTTCCGTAGCATATTCTGCTGGAATCCCGATGCTTGTGCATTCTGATTGTTCTGGTTTAGAGCATTGTTGGGATTACTCCATGAAAATTTGGGTGCTTCTTCCAAGCTGGATTGTATGTATTGGACATCACATTGTTGTTCCGGTTGTAATTCCCCACATAAAAGCTGGATTCTGAATTCTACATACATTCAGAAAAATCATGGTTACCACCACATAACTCATAAAAGGAATCCATTACCTTGACTTCCTGTGTGTTGTTTGGTTTCTGCATATTCTGGACCATCTTTGTTAGAGTGGCCAATTGTGCCGAAATTGAGTCTGATGATTTCAGTTCATGTATTATGGCTTGGCGTCTAACTCCTCCTCTTCTAGCAGATGGGAATTGATAATCATTCTTGGCAAGCCTGTTTAGAATTTGCATTGCTTCCTCCGGTAACTTATCTAGGAGTATGTTGTTTGCCGAGGCATCTAGCATCATCCTTGTTTGTGTATTCACGGCGTTGTAAAACATTGTTACTTGTGTCCACACTAGGAATCCGTGTAGGGCCATTTGTGTAGAAGTTCTCTATATCGCTCCCAAGCCTCGTACATGGATTCATCATCTGCCTACTGAAAAGAATAATTTCGTTACGAAGCTTATCATTCAAATTTGTAGGATTAAATCGAGCAGGGAAATCACGACAAAGATTAGTCGAAGATCTTATTGATTCGGTAAGAATACTATTCAACCATGCTTTCGCCCTATCCCTCAGTGAATAGGGGAATAATCTTAGTCGTAAAACATTGGGGTGACTCCTTGTATTTTGAATAAATTGTAAATCTCGAGGAAATATTTAAGATGTTGTTGTGCATCTTCAGTTGCTGAGCTGCCAAATTGACCAATTGTGTTGATCATATTGAACATTACCGGTTTCAACTCAAGGTGGTCGACTTCAATTTCAGGTGTGACAACTCCTGGATTAAGTCCTTCAAGATCTTCTTCAAGATAGTCTCGAGTAGTTCTGTTTCATGCAAGAATCACCCCTCCTGCTGGAACATCCTGATTCATATTGCCGTCTTGATTAGCCATTGCTACTCTTAACCTTTGTCTGAGTCTTTGCAAGGTTCGTTCGATTTCTGGATCAAAGGGATATTCTGGTGTAATCAGTCTCGCCCTGGTCATATACCAAAGCAAAACCAAAGTTTGTTAGCCCTGGTCATATACCAATGCAAAACCAAAGGGATATTCTGTTGTAATCAGTCTCGCCCAGACTCGCCTTGGTCATATACCAAGAAAATAAAAACAAAGTTGCTATTGCCAATCCCCGGCAACGGCACCAAAAACTTGTTGCGCGTAATAAGTGCTCCGCAATTGTGCAAGTGTACACGTCACAAGTTATAGTATAAAAGATATCGTCTCCATAGGGATTGGTGCCACTTCAAGAATCTAATCTCTTGCACTGTAAAAAGTAAAAACATAAGTAGGTGATTGTTGGAGTTTAACTAACAACTAAACTAGAAAGCAATAAAGTAAAAGAAGATGTAATCAAATGAGAGAGAATAGGCCAGGTTATCATGAGTTGAAGAGTGATAGGCGATTGGATCGTCTTGGTAAAAGAGTGCAAGGGCAACTCAGTTGCCGTGGCAACTTGTGCAGCGGGGTTGCCTTGGCAACTAATCGACGGTTGCCTGGGCAACTAGCTAGGCAACTACTTGGGCGGCTGGGCAGCAACTTCAAGGTTCGGCGGAGCGTTCTTCAATGGTTTCTTCCTATCCCTAAGTCGAAACTCTAGCTAATTGTGCATGCCTTGACAATACATCCCTGCATGAATCAAGGGTGAGCAACAACTAATCTTGCGCTCCTCTTAGCCGTTGAAATCCTTAACTTATTCCTAAGCTGGATTAATCTTCACAATCAATAGATTGAATAAAGACCATACTCATTCCTTTCTTGAATCTAACTCTCTCTAGATTAGATAAATATATGAAGTTACGAGATCCTCTCCCAATTCACTCGCAAACAAGAATAAGAACCAAGAATGAGTAAACCTTGAATTGAAAGTGCAAACTGTTATTACCTAAACAAAATCCAATTGTTTCTCACAACCACAAAACACAATAACCTTAGCCAAATAGATTTAGTTCATGGCTAGGTTCCAAAGAAACGCAAAACAAAGAATTCCTAACATAAACCTAATTGAACAAGAAAGAAAGAAAAAAAGATGAAGAATAGTTTAAGCCTTTGTCGAAATCTCTCCCTCCTTGCTCTTGTCGAAATCTCTCTTCTCCTCTATGGAGTTGACGGCTTGGTCCTCAATTTATAGGGCTAGGTCAAAGTCTTTTTTGAGGAGGAAGTTAAGTTAGAATTAAATATCTTTAAAGAATATAATTCTTTATTATATTTAAATTCCTTCTAGAACTTCTCCTATCTTCTTGGGATTTAATTTCTCTTTAACCTCTTCATGGAAATCAAACTTATTTGGGATTTAACTTTGCTCCACGTCATCTTGGGCTTATCTAGTCATCAATTTCGACTACCATATCATCTTACCCCTTATGGGAAATTGCCCTGGCAACTAGCTCGGTATCTCCTTCATGCATTGCCCTGGCAACTAGCTCGGCATCTCCTTCATGCATTGCCCTGACAACTGGTTCTAGCCTTGCTTTGGCAAGTGATTTTGCGCACATATAGAAACACACCAAAGCAGTATCATTTTCCACAAAATTAAGCAAAATATGAAATCAAGCTTGTCCACCAAGGAAACAATGCAAACATGCATGAATGGCTAATACTGCAACTAATATGAGCCTAAGTCTAGCAATAATATGAATAAAAAGGGTGAATAAAATATTACTTTTAGACACTTAAGAACCCTTGACATCTGTGTTGACCAATGATGTCAGTGTTAACCAATGATGGTAGACTGTTGACTGCACGTTAACTTTGACTTGTCCGTTTACCGTTGATTTTGACCAAAAGTCAAATTTTTCTAAAATCTCATATTTTATATTTTTCAACATCCTGAGTCCGTTTTTGAAGTTTATTTCGCAAAATTCTGAGCCAAAAGCCTCCGAATTTAACCTTGAACCTAAGAATGCATGTGTTTAGTTTTTCAGTTTTAGAGTTGTGATCAAGCTAAGGATTGATTATGGATTATGCTTAATTAAAGGTTTTCACATATCTTCATATTCGAGAGGTAGATGACATCGAATTTAGGTTTGAGAGTGTTCAAATGTCTTTTCAAGGGTCGACCGAAATAGCAAGTATTCAAGGTAATACATTATTGCCTCATGTTTTCTTTATGAAACATATTGGTATCTGGTAAATGCTTGCATAATCGTGTTTAAGCATATAGTTGTCTCTGTTAGTGTCTAATCGATTACGATAAAAAGGATAGTAAGTCAATTAAGACTAAAATGCTCGGTTAGAAAGAAGGGTAACCTGTAAAGACTCCTAAGATCTAAGAATAATTAATAAGGCTATTATACTTTAAATCTGGTTATTTCTGTTAATGATCTAGCTTCTAAAATGCTAAGTTAAGAAATGATAGAAATACCCTTGAGGTATACGAATGACTAAAATGTTCCTGACCATGAAAGTAACATAGAAATCTACACTAGATCTGGAAAAGCAACTGATTCATTTGAAAACTTCAAAATGACTTGGAATGTTAAGGTAACAGGACTTGAACCTTCGAGATTGTAAAGTACTTGGGCTTACTAAAATTTTGAATAAATCTTCAAAGATAAATTTACTGAACTAATTAGCGTAAAATACTGAACTAGCTGACATGACCAAAAAGGATTAGAAATGCTAATAAGGCTGATTGATCGAAACGTTCGTAATAACCAAAAAGACTGAAGTATCATCGGACACCAAAATTTCCAAGTCTACTAGGATGATGGATGTACTTTCGAGTTCTAAAATGAATGAGTTGTTTGTAAGGACCATAAGGATCTGGATATCTGAACTACCATAAGGACCATGTGACTTGAGATATGTGAAAGCTTGGAAATTCTAAAATTTCTGATAGACCGCAGATGATCGTAATGCCCCTTTGAGTTCTAAGCCTGACTTATAAAAATCAGACATTCTTAATAATGTTACAATAATGAAAGAATACTGCATAAATACATGTTCAACTATTCGAGGCTTGTTCCAGAATAATTTTTTATGGTGACCTGTTCAACTATATCGCACAGCTAGAACTAAATATTGAACACGAGTGAGGTGTACATATTCTAATGCTCAAAAAGTATTGCATTGATGGGACGTGGTTAATGGAATAGACTTGAAAGCCTAGCAAGCCGTCAGTAATCTTCAGTACAGCTAATCTCTGACTTACTCTATCAGGGTTAAATTACGAAACTGCCTTTAAATGTTAAAATGGCCAAAATGCCATTATAAGCAAAATTGACTGGAACTCTCTTGATAAATCCGGAGTCTTGATTGATTCTGATCCATCCGGCTTCCCAAAATCTATCATGATATATATGAATTCATGCATAGTCATAATACAACAAAAATTCTGAATGATCTTGATGTATAATTCTAGAATACCTGAATAAAGTCCATATTTATCAAATTCCTTCGAATAAGGTCCTTGATTCTAAAATCAGTTTAGAATGGACGGTAGTTCAGTGTCTCCCTTATGTGATTATCAAAGACCTCTGAGTGTCAAATTGGACCATATATTGTGTTCCATGTGTCCATGAATATTCTCTCAGTTTTTAAACTGATACTATTTGATCTGAATTAGAAGTATGGCTCTATTATCTACAAAGAAAACATAATTCTCGACTTCTGTCTTCTGATATGAAAATATATCTGATATCTTTTTTTGTTATTACTGTTTACTAGATAAAAACCAATTAAATCTGGGGGTATGTTATCTGGGATATGATTGAAGATCTATAGGCTCAGCGTTGGTTAGCCTTTTTGGACCTAAGGCATCCCCTACGCCCAATGGGCCTAGGGTAAGCCTTTCTGTAAGCTCCTACGCCTAATGGGCCTAGGGTAAGCCTTTCTATAAGCTCCTACGCCCAATGGGCCTAGTGTAAGTCTTTCTGGATATATATTTTTGGGATATTGTATATCAATGTACAGTTATAGGGTAGTTAGGTGATTAAAATGAACTTCCAGCTTCTTTTAAAACCTACCCTACTGTATTAGTCTACCAAAGTCTAAAACTCTCAGTATGCTTCCAATCTACGTTTAATGAAACACACTAAACTCTATGGTTCAACTTTCATAATCTATCTCCATTCTGATTCCACATTCTATATGCTTCTCGCTTAATACTTAGTGTTTGAATAAAGAACAATTCGGTTATATTCAATAATAACGCTTCACTAAAATATCAAATCATAATCAAAATCTGTAGTTGCTTGGAACTTCATGACAGCTTTATGCTTTGCCTTATATCTGCATGTTACCTATAGCATCTTTTAGTAGTTCTGTATTACTAAGCTTTTCGAAGCTCTCTTTATTTTTACCATCGCAGGTTAGAAGAAATCTATCATGATTTAATGTCAGACATCAGTGTTTGGAGTTATCTCGGTGTTACTTTTGGAGTACGGTACTGATACAGTTAGCGTGCATGTATGTCATGTATTGTTTTATATTAGTGTCTGTAATGTATTTTCTAAACTATTGTTATATGTTTAAATGATTTTTCTGAAATGATATTTCAAACATAAGTTTGTTTCGTTGTTTTAATGTATTTAAAGAAAAATATTTTTTATGTGGATTTTTACTATGGGTCGCTCTTGTGACCCTAATGTGACCTTCTAAAATTATATGTGTAATCACTAATTTTGTTCGGGATGGACCAATTTTACTTTTATCTTTGTTTTTACAATAATGGGCTTTATTTCTCTTATAATACTACCATTTATAAAAATATGTGTTATGGGCTTTGCTTAATTTTAACTACCTTATACTATATATGATTATCATGAAAATCCAACAAAAATGTATTATATTACTTTATATTTTGATTAAGTGTTGATAGTCTTATTTGATGATAGCTATATATGGGCATGTGGTTATTTGTTAATCCAAAGAAAAAAACCAAAAATAATATTAGTGTATTCTATTCTTTTTGTGTTATCTTATTGATAGCATATAGTAAATATCATTATATTATGTTAGTAATATATATATACACGATGTTAAGTCTTTTTATCTGTTGCTATTGTTATTAGGTTTATTATGTTTTGTTATTATTATTATTAACATTATATTAAAAAAGGAACAAGTTTGCTAGTAAAAATAAAAGCCCTTTTAAATTAAAAATAGCCCAATAAATAATTTCAAGTAAAGAGCCCATGTTTATAAATTCAGTCCATTTACATTATAAGCCCAAAAATTAAAATGTATATTACATATACATAACCCATTTTGGGCCCAATAAAACCAAAGCCTCTTTTACCCTAATCTGATAATAGAAAAACTCTGATTCCCCATCTTGTTTTTGGCGCAGCCCAATCTTGGCCATCAGATTCACACGATCGAATGGTCCAGGTTGAATGAGAGATTTCTCGACTCCCTCACACACGCACGTGCGCCGGTTCAATTCCCTCACGCGCCCACGTGCGCTCGTCTGGCTTCCCCTACGCGCTCTTAGCGGCTCTCTAGATTCCACGTGACCTTCCAGCTCCTCTATTGGTCCCCTCCCCTCTCACCGGCAGCCAAGTCACACATACAAACAAAGGAATGAATGTTAGAATAGGAACGACATATCCCGACAATATTTTAGAGATTTTAGATGGATGCAAACAAATGATAGCATCAACCAATAGTATTATTCATTCAATTTTCCGTGTAATTATAAGGAATTGTAATTTGGTTATATAAAGAAAAAGGGCGGTGGAAACCTTTTTAGTGGAAAACAAACGTTAAAAAGGGCGATGAAAACCTTTTTGGTGTCTCGGTCTTTTAGTTTTTAAAAGGGGAAAAGAGACTCGATTTTGAAAATTAAGGGTAGATTCAGAGTTAGGGGAGGACAAGGAGTCTTTTGGTGTTGTTTTGAGTTTGTCAGCCGCCGGCGAGCAGCGACCGACGTGGCTGAGGGCCACCAATTTCTGGGCAAGATGGTGGCTTTGGTTTTGTTTTTCAGAGAAAAGAAGGAGGGGTGGTTTACAAAAATCTTGAGAAGGCCAAAAGAGGTACAAGCTGGCTAAAAAGGGCTTTTATAGCTGGCCCCATTTTAAAAATGGTGTATTATCGTCTTTAATCCCACCGCCCTAACTTATTTATGCATGTAAGGGCTTCCACATCTTTAAATCACGCGTTTAGTCCCTCCGCATGGGTTAATTACAAGCTCAAGCCATTTCGCATTTCATATTCTCTTCCCCGGTCCCAGTGATTTTCAAATCATTTGCAATTTCGTCCCGTCCAGTATTTTAGGCCCCTAAATTCATGCATTTTATTTTTGGTTTTTATTTTGTTGATGATCTTGCTTTTTTTGATTAAATGTTAGTCATGTTTTAGTGTGTTATATTTATGGTTGTTAAGGTTACAACATGTGGCTATGATTGTTGTTTTATATATAATGTGTTTATAATATATCGTTAATATATAGTATATAGTTTTCTACATGATGTATAATATATAGTTTAATGTTCTACAAAGCTTATATAGTATAATATGATTTTAAGGTATATAGCATATATATGGTTTTGTAAAGGCTATAACATGTACATATAATTTCCTAAAAATATATAATATGGCTTTTAAAGTATAATATAGTTTTTTAATTATATAATGAGTTTTTAAAAGCATAGTATATATATAGTTTATATATATATAACACGCTTTTAGTATACAATATATATAAATAGTTTTCTTTAAATATATAATATGGTTCTTAAAATATACAATATTTATGTAGTTTCATAAAGTTTATAATATATAGTTTTAAATAATATGTAATATTTTTTAACATATATATATATATGTACTTATTTGGTTTTTTGGTGCAGGCTTAGATTAGTGGTTTAAGCTCTTGATGTGTTTTGGGCCTTGGGCTTAGTTTAGGTGGGCTTTGGTCTTGTTAGGCTTTAGATTAGATTAAGGTAAAATTAATTTAATTAACTAAATCGTGTGCTCATCTCATAGGGGCACGATTTATAAATTAATTAAGTTAATTCAGTCTCAGTTTAGAGCCTTAGTTAGATTAAGGTTTGAATTGGTTTAATGAATTTAAATTTACTCTTGACTTATTGGGATAAATGTTAAATTTATTAAACTAATTGAACACTTATTTAATTACCTCTAAGATAAAATAAATGTGGGGATTATATTGACATTTGAGCTAAAACCATGATTAGTCAATTCGAATTGTTTTAAATAGCATCCTTGGCTTATTGGAATACTAGTTTAAAATCGATCGAATTAATTATCATGATAACTCATAATTTGTTAGGGTTTTTCGTCTTTAAGGGCTAATTATTCAGGGTTAAATATTAGAATCACTTAGCTAATAATTAGATCACTAATTGGTCTTCCATAACTTGGGCCTTTTAGGTTAAGACTTCGGGTGGGCTTTTGTGTGTTTACCTTTAAGTCTTTTGCTTGTCATCCCTTAATTGTCATTCATATGACCCATTTATTTTGAATTAATTAATTTAAATCATCAAAAAGTGAGGTACTTATTAATTTCGATATTTGTGTCGTAACAGTCCGAGCTTAAAGGATGTTGACCAAATATTTGAATTAATCCTTACCGTCCCTAGGTAAAATTAAAAGTTTATAAAATCATTACATCATATATTAAATGTTTGCATCATGCATAAAGGTGACGTACGAGGTTCAAACCATAAATTAATATGGCAGTCAAGCTTATATGATGTTGGTTTAATCTATGGTCCGAGGTATCGTCAACCTTATTAATTAAATGTTCAGTTAATTTGAACCCACAATTTGATAAATCCCATTCGATTAAAGTCAATTTTCACTTAAGGACACCTAAGTAAATTCAATTTAAATTTCAACAATTTCCATCATTTCAAAAGCAACAAATATTTTGCTACTGATTTTCGGGCGTGATGGGGGTGCTAATCCTTCCCCTCATGTAACCAACTCTCGAACCCTTTCAAAATGAATCTCTGGTTTTATGGTGTCCGGCCTACCTTATCCAAGTGGTTGGCTTCGACTCCAAGTTTTTATCGATTTTCAAAAGAAAAAAAAATTCAAAAGAAATTCCTTTAAGCCAAGATTTCAAAAATGATTTGGGGATAATTCGTATAGACGGATTTTCGAAAAGAAAACCACGCTTATTTTTGTTGCATGTTTAGAGTGCTTCGCAATTTGTGCAAGTATACACGTCGCAAGTTATAGTATAGATATTGTCTCAACAGGGATTGGTGCTACTTCAAGAATCTAACTTCTCGCACTGAAAGTGAAAACACAAGTAGGTGATAGTAGGAGTTCTAATTAACAAGAAAATAAAAGAGCAATTAAATAAAAAGAAGATTTAATTGAATAAGAGAGAGTTGGTCGGGTTATCGTGAGTCGTGGTGTGATAATTGAATGGACCTTCGTGGTGATTGAGTGCTAGAGTCGCTCAATTGCTTCAACAATTGAATCCAGACATATTGCTGGGGAAATTCTACGACAACTTGGGTAGTTCTGCAATTGCCTAGGCAGGTCTGTGAATTCCTGGGCAAGTTTGCGATTGTTGGAGCAATTGGCCGACAACCTTCAAAGTTTGGCGAAGCTTTCTTTAATGGTTTCTCGTTATCCCTAACTCAAAATGTTGTTAATTGTGTATGCCTTGACAATACATCCCTGCGTGAACCAATGGTGGATAACAACCTATCTTGCGCTCCTTTTAGCCGTTGAAATTTGCAACTTATCCCTAAGTCGAACTAATTTTCACCATCGATTGATTGAATAAAGACCATGCTCATTCATTTCTTGAATCTAACTCTCCCGATATTAGATAAATGAATGAATTCACGATATCCTCACCCAATTCACTCGCAAACAAAATTAAGAATCAAGAATGAACAAACTTTGAAGTAAAATTGCAAACTCAATAACCTAAACAAAATCCAATCGTTCTCACAACCACAAAAACATAATAACCCAAGCCAAATAAGTTTAGTTCATGGCTGGGAAAAAATAAACTCAAGAATAAAATCCCTAAACATGAATCTAATGGAACAAAAAAGGAAAAATAAGAAGATGTTGAGCAGCCCTAATTTTCACTCCCACTCGCACCTCTTGAAGTAGGCGGCTAGGTCTTCAATTTATAGGAGTTGGCTAGGTCAAAGTCTTTCTTGAGGAGAAAGTTAAAGTTGGAATTAAATAGAATAAAAGAAATAGGATCACAACAATGCCATCACCCAAGTCATCCTGGAAAAGTACACAGACAGCCGCGTGTCGTTCCCCATCTTTCCTGCCGAAATCCTTGCCACGGCAACCGCAACAGATGATGCCACGGCAACCTACACTACACCTGCCCAAGCAGTTGCCACGGCAACCAACACTGAAGATGCCGCGGCAACCAAAGCTAAAGACGCCTCAGCAACCACTGCAAAAGCCAAAGGTAAAGCGCCTATGCTCGAATCAACTCATACTGAATCATTGTTCAATTTTTCAGATTCGGACGAGTCCTCATTTGCACCAAAAAAGACCGCACCAATCGAATCCTTCAAGCCCAAGCGAAAGGCCAATGACGTTGATAATGAAGACGATGAGGACACCCCGTACGAGGATTGATTTCACCATCGGCAACAAGGAAGCAACCACCGTGTTCAAGCAAAAGAATCAAGACACCGGCCAAAAAGAAACTAATCATCCACGATGACAAACTCTCAGAGTAAGTCCTCGTTTGCATTTTACTTTTCTTTATTGTTATTTTTATTTTTATTTTTCTTTGTTGCATGCATTGAGGACAATGCCTCACTTGAGTTTAGGCGGATTGTTATTAGTTACCATGTTTAGTTGCATTCATCTTAAGTATTGCATTTAGGATGTATAAATTGCTTGCCATGCCCATGTTTAGTTGCATTCATCTTAAGTATTGCATTTAGGATACATAAATTGCTTGCCATGCCTTTAGTTGGAACAAGAATTGCCTAGATTTGATGAATATCCGATGATAACTTTGCCAATGCACTTAATTGATAGAATTCTTTTTATTCTAGGATAACCGTGGAAACACTTAGAATCTTACTATGATGGTAAACTTGATGAAACATTGTTGTGGCTTGATTGATTTAAGGAATTCTAGCGAACTTAGGTTGATAGTTAAAAAATTGAGGGATTAGAATAAAAATTGGATGAATGCTAGAGGTGCCCAAAATTGGTTCTAGTATGTGCTAAAAATTGATCGCTAGAGGTGCCTGAAATTGGCTCTAGTATGTGCTAAAAATTGATCGCTAGAGGTGCCCGAAACTGGCTCTAGTCGAATAAATTAATTAACTTAAGAAAACGAAAAACAAAACACTAGAGGTGCCCGAAACCGGCTCTAGTTAAAACATGTTAAAAGAACCCAAGGAAGTAATTTGAAAACCTCTTGTTTGCATAGAATCCAAAAAATCAACTTGCACACAACTCCGCACACACTCACAAGCATTATAGTTTGATTCCGAGTAACTCCTAAGTTTCCCGAAAAATGAAAAGCCAATCATACTTTGTGCCACGGTTCTGAGAATTGAAATCAAGTTCAAATATAAGTTTGTGAAAATTGAAGTCTTGGCAGGTAATTATTAGTTTGCATTGCTTGAGGACAAGCAATAGTTCGAGTTTGGGGGTATGTTAAGTGTCTAAAGTACTATTTTATTCACCCTTTTTATTCATATTTTTGCTAGACTTAGGCTCATATTAGTTGCATTATTAGCCATTCATGCATGTTTGTATTGTTTCCTTGGTGGACAAGCTTGATTTCATATTTTGCTTAATTTGTGGAAAAAAGGTGCTGACAATAGTTGTTTTTGTGTGTGTGCAGAATCACTTGCCTAAACAAGGCTGGAACCAGTTGCCAGGGCAACGCATGATGGAGATGCCGACGCAGTTGCCAGGGCAATGCATGAAGGAGATGCTGAGCTAGTTTCCAAGGCAATTGTTGATAAGGGATAAGATGATATGGTGGGCGAAATTGATGACTAGATAAGCCCAAGATGACGTGGAGCAAAGTTAAATCCCAAAGGAGTTTGATTTCCATGAAGAGGTCAAAGAGAAATTAAATCCCAATAAGATGGGAGAAGATCTAGAATGAATTTAAATATAATAAAGAATTATATACTTTTAAAGTATTTAATGCCAACTTAACTTCTTCCTCAAGAGAGACTTTGACCTAGCCATCTCCTATTTAAAGGAGACCAAGCCATCAACTCCAAGAGACCAAGGGGGAGAGTTCGATAGAGAGCAAATGAGAGAGATTTCGACAAAGGCTTCAACCATTCTTCATCTTTTTATTTCTTGTTCGATTAGGTTTATGTTAGGGATTCTTTGTTTTATGTTTCTTTGGAACCTAGCCATGAACTAAATCTATTTGGCTAAGGTTATTATGTTTTGTGGTTGTGAGAAACAATTGGATTTTGTTTAGGTAATAAGAGTTTGCACTTTCAATTCAAGGTTTACTCATTCTTGGTTTTTATTCTTGTTTGCGAGTAAATTGGGAGAGGATCTCGTAACTCTATCTATTTATCTAATATCGAGAGAGTTAGATTCAAAAAATGAATGAGTATGGTCTTTATTCAATCTATTGATGGTGAAGATTAATTCGGCTTAGGAATAAGTTAAGGATTTCAACAGCTAAGAGGAGCGCAAGATTGGTTGTTGTTCACCCTTAATTCACGCAGGGATGTATTATCAAGGCATGCACAATTAGCTAGAGTTTTTACTTAGGGGTAAGAAGAAACCGTTGAAGAACGCTCTGCCAAACCTTGAAGTTACTGCCTAGCCACCCAGGAAATCGTCGATTAGTTGCCAAGGCAACCCCGCTGTGCAAGTTGCCACGGCAACTGAGTTGCCCTTGCACTCTTTTACCAAGACGGTCAAATTGGCTATCACTCCTCAACTCACGATGACCTGGCCTATTCTCTCCCATTTGATTACATCTTCTTTTACTTTATTGCTTTCTAGTTTAGTTGTTAGTTAAAACTCCTACAATTTTCTACTTGTGTTATTTTACTTTTTACAGTGCAAAAGATTAGATTCTTGAAGTGGCACCAATCCCTGTGGAGACGATAACTTTTATACTATAACTTGCGACGTGTACACTTGCACAATTGCGGAGCACTTATTACGCGCAACAATGTTCAAATCAGCCCTTTTTACCTTAGTTTCCCCTGTTTTTCCCTTGTTTTCACAAGTTAAAATTGGTCCTTAAATCGTCCAATTAAGTCCTCGATTTAACAGTTTTTTCAGAACAGTCCATATTTCGCTAATTCTTCTAATTACACTATAAGACCATTCATTTAACTACAATTCAAGCAATCCTAGTTAACCAGTATTCATTATGACCCATACCCTATTTTTAGCTCATTTTACAGCCTTTCATTTTATTCAATTCAATCCCAAATTCATAGGTTTATTCAAAACAGTCCCTAGTCAAGTTTATAGCAACAAGTGTGACTAGTTTCATTACTAGTTCCATTTCCAGCAATTAGACACTATTTATAATTGTTCAATGACTTAATTCATTTCCTATTCATGTTTTTCCAGCAAGTATTTCATTCAATTAAATCTAGGTTTCACTTTATATGCCATTCGAACCATACCCTAAATCTAAGGTTTATGTTAGCTATTGTTCTCATGCATGCTAACATGTTCACTTTCAATTTACCAACCTATCAAGCTTTGATTTAGACTCAATTCACATATACTCTTCTACCTTCTCATCTAACATACATGCATTTCTAGTTTATACACAATAACTACTTGAATCAAGAAGGGAATAACCAAGATTTTACTTTCCTAGCTTGAATATCAAGTAAAATCCCTAGCATGCAAGCTCCAATTTTCCTTTCAATGGAGTTTTCTATCAAACTCTCTCTCATATTTCTCTTCTCTCAATTCAGCTAGTAAGAAATTGAAGAAGATGATATAACTTAGTGGATTTAGGAAGTTACTATTTTGTCCTTAATTAGTCATCAACTATAGGATTAATCAAGGGCATTTAAGGAACTAAGAATTTTAGCATGCAAGCTTTAAATTTCTTATTTAATTTGGTTTAGTCATCTTAATTGGTTCATCATTCTTTCAATTTCTTCAATTTAGGTCCTTACTCATCCTAATTAGCTTAGGATTAAATTCCATTGAACTAGCAAATCAAGTAACTAGTCCCAAAACATCTAGACTATAGTTTAGGGTATTACATTTGGGATTTATCTCCTGCTTTTCGTGCTTATCTCTAATAAGGTGGATTTGTCCCAACATGCCTCAACAATCCGCTTGGCATGGCTTTCAGAAATTAGCTTCGATTGCCTTGGCAGACCCTTCAGTTTTCTTCCTTAATTGCCACGGCAATCCAGTCCTGCAAAAAATAACACACAACAACAGCGATTTCTCCACAAAAATCAACCAAAATGCAAACCAAGCTTGTTAATGAAAGAAACTATGAAATTATGCATGAATGACTACAAATGCATCTAAAATGAGCCTGAGTCTAACAATAATCATGAGTAAAAGGGTAGAAAATATAGTACTTTTTCACACTTAACAATATGCTTGAAAAACGTTTGTGAATCATTAGTTTCAATTCTAATATAATTCCCTAATTTTAAACTAGCTCAAGTGGTGGAAAACAAGCCATGTTCACCATCTTCATTGCCAAGTATTCCCAACGGCAAGGGGATCGCTATCCGAAAACCTTAAAGTCTTCGAGTACTAGGTGAGTGTAGTTGTGTCATGGGATTGGCTAGGTGTCATCCATGTTGTATTTGTTTGTGCTTAAGATTGCATTTTGTTTAAGGGCTCAAGTAGAGAAAGCATGTGTCGACTCTAGTGGTAATTGTGTTAAGACCTCCATATTGCCTTAATACATTTGTAAGCTCATATATGACATTTGAAATATGCTATGCGTGGAATTTGATATAAACATACTATGTATTGCTAATTGGAGCAAAAGCTTATTATGTGATGTGAAACAGCCTAAGGGCACAAAGGTAAGTTTTATGATGATACGTGTAACCTTGGACACTTGTGGATTGTAACACCCCATACCCCGGGTTAGTAGCAAACTGGCTCGGGAGTGTTACTTAAGCAAGGGCAAGGCAATACAATACAAGAAAAAGGTAAGGATTGATAAACTCATCCCTATTAGATGAGTTACTTAACTAACAAGCAACAAAACATACTTACTTAACAAACAAGCAAACTCACATTTTAATTTCAAGACATCAAGGGTATTCGAATAGGCAATTTAAATGATTCATTTCATTGCTTACATTATAAGTTACTACTTTCATGAATCACTTAACTTCATCTTGTACCATAATCATTCAAATGACCCTAGTATGCAACATGCTTCCATTTCATTTCAATGTTCCTTAGTTTAATACCTTTAACATCTCATACCTATATTGCTAACTTGATTATTGAACATACATTTGCATGAACTTGTTTCAAATCAAGCCATACACATTCGACAATTCACTATACTAACACAAGATACATACAACAAGGCATGTTCACACACAAGTGACCATATAATTCCAAGATATTCGAATGGCTCAAGGTAAAATAGATCAAATACTTGATCATTCCAATATATAAGTTCAATACAAACTTGCCAATAAGTTCATAACATAGTAGGCCCATACAAGAAAAAGGACATATATAGATATACAAGTTTCAAGAATTCCAAAATGCATGATCAAGCTAAACTCTATACAATCTAGTGCCACCAATCTAGGAGATATACAAAACAAGTATGAAACCATACTTACGCAATGCTTGTGTCTTGCTTCGAGCTAAAGGTAACAAGCTTCAGAATCAAGCTACAAACAAATTCTTTATCCTGTAGGTTGGGAAGAATGAAAACGAGAGTGATAAATACAAGAATGTACTTAGTGAGGTAGTAACTATTTCTAACCATTTATTATATCAAGTTAAGTGTCAATTAAACAAGAATGATCATTGCTAAGGATTTCAAGCATTTGAGTAATCCTAGCTTAGAATTATAGTATTCGGCTAGTATAGGATACAAGAAATATGGAATCATACTTCATGCTTTCGTATCAAGAATCAAGCAAATCATACTTACATAACAAGTAATCAAGTAAGTCATGCTTACATGACAAGTAACATACAATTGATGGCTTTCATGTCAAGTAACATACAATTCATGGCTTTCATGTCAAGTAACATACAAATCATTGTTTTCAAGACAATTAACATGTGATGTAGGATTGTTAATTTCATTTTTTATCAATTAAACAACCCCCTTGGTACTTAGTTTGTATAGGTAATCGAGTCTCCAACCAACTGTCGCCACAAGATGCACCGTAGTGCTGTTCAACCCTCCTACTGTCACCAAAGACCACATACGTACCCTCCGTTTGTCGCCAAATAGGGGTCTTAGCCCTGGACCATAGTCTACCCTGACACAAGGATCTCTAGACTCTAAGGCATGCCCTTCTACTTAGTCCAACTAGCTACCAAGGTTGTCCGATTTAAGCCATTTATACAAGTATATCAAGTTCAAGATCATGACAAGCAAGTTCATTTCATGCTAGGCCCTTAGGCCAATTGAGCCATAGCTCACATATCATGTAATTCTCATGTTTCATTTCATCAAGTAGGATAACATTACAAGCAAGTTCTTTAAGTCATTCGATCTCATGCCATATCACACATTCAAGCACCAATGTTACCACTTAAACATGCTTAGCAATTGAATTAAACATGTATTCAAGGATGTGATCAAGTTTCATGCATTACTTAAAACATTCTTCCCTTATTAGGTCAATTTAAACATTGCAAGAATGTATACATGCAAGTATTGGTAGGACCTAGTCCTAACCCTAGAAACAACTACACTCACAATACTCCAAGCTTAGCAAGTCTTGGATCCACACTCCTTTGTTCTTAGCTTTAGAATGTTCCACTCTTTCCTCATCCACCAAGTTTACTCATGGTTCTAACACATTACACAAACACATTCATGTTAAAACAAGATCACATAATCATTCAATCAAGGCAATGTTACAAGCACACCACATACACAAATCTGGTAGCATGTTCATATATTTTCTTTACTACACATAACTGCACCTGAATATGCTCCAATTCATGTAAAACAGGGCAGTAACCAATGCCCCAAAACTGTTTACAATACAGTTTCCAAAACTGCCACAAAACAGTATACAATTACCTAAACTGTTGTTACTAGGCAGCATGTAGTCTGTTCACTTAAACATGCATAACTTTCATTCCGTACGTCGGAATTTCAATTGGTTTACACTGCTGGAAAGATAACTTAACTATATTTCTAACCATATAGGTCTTGTATTTTAGTTCATTGTCAATTAATACTTTTTGTGACATAAAGATAGGGCAATTTCCTACACTAGACAGTTTGCACTATCCCTAGTGTTTATTCTCTACAATTCATTCTACAATCCAGAATTTAGTTTTGTTTTCTCCTAATGAATTAATACATATCAAGGCATTGCCCATAAAAATTTCAGCCATAAATTCCTTTGATACAATTTAGGGTGATTTTTCAAAGTTACTACCCAGAATAGAGTTTTTTGGGCAGATTACACTAGGTTGAGTTTCTAGTTTCATGACTCATTTTAACAAGATTCTAACATAGAAATTCAAATTATTTTCATGTTCTTACATGTCTAGGTCAGTCTAATTCACCTAGCAATGTGCTTAAAAATAGGGAATTATCATGTTAAATTCTATTTGATCTATTTGATCAACATTATGCATCCAATTCATCATTTGAGCAGTCCATTACCTAGTCTTAACTAATCCAATTGTATACATTCATTTTCCAGCAACTTGATTACTCTATTAAATCCTCAATTTAGGGCATTACATTATATTAGCCTATTCACACATTTTTACTAGTAAAACAGTCCCTATTCAAACTGTTTTCAACCATACTTCCTATTCTCAAATTTCCAGCAACCATATACATTCTCTTTAGCAATTTAGTTACTAGAAATCACAATTTCAAGTTCTATTAGAAGCTAACATGATCCTAACATGCATAACAATCATCCTAATTAATCTAGGCAACAAGAACATCATCATTTCAAGATTCAAGCATCACATAACATGTAAGGATCAAGCAATATACCTTCTCCAAGCTAATTTGATCAAAGTTAAATCAAAAAGCTTGAATTAGAAGGTGATGTATGAAGCTTTCTTTCTCCTAGATGGATGAGTATGGTTCGACCAAGGTGGAGAATGGCGGAGTGGAGAAGATGATAGGAAGATGGCCACTTGGCCATGGTGTTATCACTTGGCTTGACTATTTGCCTCCACTTGGCAAATTTTGGTCTAATTGCTTCATAAATCCTTAATTACATATCCTAATTGCATGAAATTCTACATTTACAATTTATTACTATTTGATCCTTCATGATTCGGCTACTTCTTTATCAATCCATCTAATTTAGTCACTAGGTTTACTTAATTCTTCTAATTTGTAGATTGTTTGTACAATTAAGTTCTAATTAGTTTATGACATGTTACTAGGCCTTGATTTGGGGTATTACAATTCTCCTCCCCTTAAAATAAATTCATCCTCGAATTTACCTGAATCGAATAGGTGGGGGTATTGCTTCTTCAGGACTTCTTCTGATTCCTAAGTTGCCTCTTCTACCTTGTGATTTCTCCACAAGACTTTGACAAGAGTACATTCTTGTTTCGAAGTCTTCTGACTTCCTTGTCAAGTATCTGAATAGGTTCTTCTTCATAAGATAAGTCGGGATTCAATTCCACTTCTTCAGGCTCAAGAACATGAGATGGATCATATCTATATTTTTTAGCATACATACATGGAAGACATTTTAGATCTTATCGAATTCACTGGGAAGTGCCAATCGATAAGCCACTGGACCAATCCTTTCAAGGATTTCGAATGGTCCAATAAATCGAGGGCTGAGCTTTCCTTTTCTTCCAAACTAAAAGAATTTCTTCCAAGGAGATACTTTGAGGAAGACTTTGTCTCCAACATTATGATGGATGTCTCTCTTTTCAAGTCTACATAGGCTTTTTGTCTATCAAAGGCTTGTTTCAATCGATCATGTATGATCTTTACTTGTTCTTCGGTTTCTCTAAGAAATTGAGGTCCCAAAGCTTTGTTTTCTCCCAGTTCAGACCAGCATAAAGGAGTTCTACATTTCCTTCCGTATAGAGCTTCGAATGGAGCCATCTAGATAGATGTCTGGTAGCTATTGCTGTAAGCAAACTCTATTAGGGGTAGAGATTTCTCCTAGTTCTTTCTAAAGTCTATAACACAAGCACGTAGTATATCTTTAAGCACTTGAATGATTCTTTCAGATTGTCCATCTGATTGAGGATGAAAGGCTGTACTAAGGTGCACTTTAGCTCCTAAAGCCTTCTATAAAGAATTATAGAATCTAGAAGAAAATCTGGGTCACGATCAGAGATTATAGCTGTAGGTACACCGTGTAATCGAATCACTTCACTGATATATAGCTCGACTAAGGTTTCTAAGCTCATGTTCATTCGAACAGGGATGAATGTGAGTAGACTTTTTGAATCTATCAACAATCAAATTCTTTCTTGGAGTGGAAGAAAGACCAGTAACGAAGTCCATTGTAATCTGATCCCATTTCCATTGAGGGAATTCATTAGGTTGGAGCAATCCAGTAGGGACTTGATGCTCGGCTTTAACTCTCTGACAAGTTAAGCGCTTTGAAACAAAGCCTATGATAGCCGATTTCATGCCTGGCCACCAGTATAGTGGCTTTAAGTCCTTGTACATTTTAACCAATCCCGGGTGAATCAAGAAAGAGCTTTGATGAGCTTCTTGTAGCATCTCTTGTTTTAATTCCTCATTGTTAGGAACACATACTCTATCTTTGAAATAGAGAAGTTCATTCGACTTGAGGGAGAAGTCAGAATTAGACTCAGAGTCTAGCTTGGATATGATCTTCTGAAGATCTGGATCAATTTGCTGGAGTTCTTTGATTCTCAAGATCAAGCTAGATTGAACTTGAAGTTCGGACAAGAGTTTTCGTCCTTTGGATAAACGGAAATGAGCATTGATAGCCAAGGAAGCAACAAACAAATTGACAATATCATTAAGGGAGATTTTTGAATAGTTGCTTACAAGACAAGAAAGGTTTAATTCGAATGGATTACTTGTAATCCAAGAAAGATTAAATTCAAATGAATTATTCTAGGATTTAGATTTAGAGGTTTACCCGAGTATGGTCTGCGACTAAGGGCATCAGCAACCACGTTTGCTTTCCCCGGATGGTAGTCGATAACCAAATCGTAGTCTTTAAGCAATTCTAACCATCTCCTTTACCTCAAATTCAAGTATTTCTGAGTCAGGAGGTATTTGAGACTCGTGTGGTCTGTGAACAAGTTACATTTCTCCCCGTACAAGTAATGTCTCCATATTTTGAAAGCAAACACGATAACTGCCAATTCTAGATCGTGTGTTGGGTTAGTTTGACTCGTGTGATTTTAGTTGCCTTGAAGCGTAAGCTACCACTTTTCCATCTTGCATTAGGACACATCCTAGTCCTGAATGAGACGCATCACTATAGATAGTGAATTCTTTGCCCGATTCTGGTTGGATGAGAACCGGTGCATGAGTCAGAGCTTGTTTAAGTTGATCGAAGCTTCGTTGTTGGTTCTTCGAAAAAAAAGGTGTGTATTTACGAGTTAGCTTAGTCAAGCTTGCGGCAATGGATGAAAATCCCTTGACAAAACGCCGATAATACCCGGCTAAACCGAGAAAGCTTCTGACCTCACCAACATTCTTTATAGGTCTCCAATCTATGATAGATCAAATTTTGCTCAGGTCTACTTTAATTCCTTCTACAGAGATGACATGGCCAAGGAACGAGACTTTCGATAGCCAAAATTCACACTTAGAGAACTTTGAGAACAATTGACGTTCTCGGAGAGTTTGCAATACAATTCGAAGGTGTTCAGAATGTTCTTCCGTATTCTGAGAATACACCAGGATGTCATCAATGAAGACGACTGCAAACTTGTCAAGATAGGGCTTGAATACACGATTCTTGAGGTCCATGAAAGCAGCCGAAGCATTCGTTAACCCGAATGGCATTACAAGGAATTCAAAATGGCCATATCGAGTACGAAAGGTTGTTGTGGCAACATCTTCTTCTTTTACCCTTATTTGGTAGTATCCCGATCGAAGATCGATCATTGAGAACACTGAAGCATCATTGAGTTGATCAAAGACATCTTCTATCCTTGGGAGAGCATATCAATTCTTGATAGTAAGCTTGTTCAATTGTTTGTAGTCAATACAGAATCTCATAGTCCCGTCTTTCTTTTTCACGAACAAGACTGGAGCACCCCAGGGAGACGAGCTAGATCGAATAAAGCCTTTGTCTTGTAGCTCTTGGAGTTGCTTCTTGAGTTCTTTCAATTCAACATGTGCCATTCGATAGGGTGTGATGGACACCGGAGTTGTTCTAGGTTGAACATTGATCTCGAACTCTACTTCTCTGGCTGGAGGGAGACCAGGGAGTTCCTCGGGAAAAACATCAACAAATTCAGATACAATTGGCATACTAGGTAAGCCAAATTCAATTTCATATTGTAAGACCATAGTAGCAAAGATTAAGGTCGGTTTTCTATCAATTAGGAGAATGGATTCCTTTCCTAAACCCCAGAGATAAAGTCTCCTATTTTGGCAATCTACCCAGGCTTCATGCTTGCTTAACCAATCTAGTCCTAGCACTAGATCGAACTCACAATTTGGCAATACATATAGATCGATAGGAAAGGGTATGTTTCGAATGATTATAGAACATTCCTTGCAAAGGAAGTTAAAAGATGTGATTCCCCCTATTAGGTTCGAAACTACAAGGCTTCATTTTACAATTTCAGGCTTAATCTCGAAAGACTATCTCCTTCATTCGAGGAGCCTTCAGGACTTTCATTGTCCCGGCCAAGTCTCGTTTCAGACATTCTACATTCAAATAGAATAATTAAGAATTCGGTTTAGTTACGCATAGACACAAGCTATACAATACAATTCTCCTATGTGGCCCAAGTATCCTATATGATGCAAGAGAGCCCGGTTGAGTCCTAGAACTGACTAAAAAGCTCTAATTACCAAATATATATAACACCCCTACCCCTGGTTAGTAGCAAACCGGATCGGGAGCGTTACTTAAGCAAGGGCAAGGCAATACAATACAAGAACAAGGTAAGGATTGATAAACTCATCCCTATTAGAAGAGTTACTTAACTAACAAGAAACAAAGCATACTTATTTAACAAACAAGCAAACTCACATTTTGATTTCAAGACATCAAGGGCATTCGAATAGGCAATTTGATGATTCCTTTCTTTGCTTACATTATAAGTTACTACTTTCATGAATCACTTAACTTCATCTTGTACCATAATCATTCAAATGACCCTAGTATGCAACATGCTTCCATTTCATTTCAATGTTCCTTAGTTTAATACCTTTAACATCTCATACCTATATTGCTAACTTGATTATTGAACATACATTTGCATGAACTTGTTTCAAATCAAGCCATATACATTCGGCAATTCACTATACCAACACAAGATACATACAACAAGGCATGTTCACACACAAGTGACCATATAATTCCAAGAATTTCGAATTGCTCAAGGTAAAATAGATCAAATACTTGATCATTCCAATATATAATCATCTATGCGCAGCAATTCCTTTCCATTACATGTAATTTAAGTTCAATACAAACTTGCCAATAAGTTCATAACATAGTAGGCTCATTCAAGAACAAGGACATATATAGATATACAAGTTTCAAGAATTCCAAAATGCATGATCAAGTTAAACTCTATACAATCTAGTGCCACCAATCTATGAGATATACAAAACAAGTATGAAACCATACTTAGGCAATGCTTGTGTCTTGCTACAAGCTCAAGGTAACAAGCTTCAAAATCAAGCTACGAACAAATTCTTTATCCTGTAGGTTGGGAAGAATGAAAACGAGAGTGATAAGTACAAGAATGTACTTAGTGAGGTAGTAACTAGTTCTAACCATTTATTATATCAAGATAAGTGTCAATTAAACAAGAATGATCCTTGCTAAGGATTTCAAGCATTTGAGTAATCCTAGCTAAGGATTATAGCATTCGGCTAGTATAGGATACAAGAAACATGGAATCATACTTCATGCTTTCATATCAAGAATCAAGAAAATCATACTTACATAACAAGTAATCAATTAAGTCATGCTTACATGACAAGTAACATACAATTCATGGCTTTCATGTCAAGTAATATACAATTCATGGCTTTCATGTCAGGTAAAATACAAATCATGATTTTCAAGACAAGTAACATGTGATGTAGGATTGTTAATTTCATTTGTTATCAATTAAACAACCCCTTTGGTACTTAGTTTGTATAGGTAATCGAGTCTCCAACCAACTGTCGCCACAAGATGCACCGTAGTGCTGGTCAACCCTCCTACTGTCGCCAAAGACCACATACGTATCCTCTGTTTGTCACCAAATAGGAGCCTTAGCCCTGGACCGTAGTCTACCCTGACACAATGAGCTCTAGAATCTAAGGCATGCCCTTCTACCTAGTCCAACTAGCTACCAAGGTTGTTCGATTTAAGCCATTTATACAAGTATATCAAGTTCAAGATCATGACAAGCAAGTTCATTTCATGCTAGGCCCTTAGGCCAATTGAGTCATAGCTCACATATCATGTAATTCTCATGTTTCATTTCATCAAGTAGGATAACATTACAAGCAAGTTCTTTAAGTCATTCGATCTCATGTCATATCACATATTCAAGCACCAATGTTACCACTTAAACATGCTTAACAATCAAATTGAACATGTATTCAAGGATGTGATCAAGTTTCATGCATTACTTAAAACATTCTTCCCTTATTAAGTCAATTTAAACATTGCAAGAATATAGACATGCAAGTATTGGTTAGGACCTAGTCCTAACCCTAGAAACAACTACACTCACAATACTCCAAGCTAAGCTAGTCTTGGATCCACACTCCTTTGTTCTTGGCTTTAGGATGTTCCACTCTTTCCTCATCCACTAAGTTCACTTTTGGTTCTAACACATTACATAAACACATTCATGTTAAAACAATATCACATAATCATTCAATCAAGGCAATGTTACAAGCACACAACATACACAAATCTGGCAGAATATTCATATATTTTATTTACTACACATAATTACACTTGACTATACTCCAATTCATGTAAAACATGGAAGTAACCAATGCACCAAAACTGTTTACAATACAATTTCCAAAGCTGCCACAAAACAGTGTACAATTACCTAAACTGTTGTTACTAGGCAGCATGTAGTATGTTCACTTAAACATGCAAAACTTTTATTTCGTACGTCAGAATTTCAATTGGTTTACACCGTTGGAAAGCTAACCTAACTGTATTTCTAACCATATAGGCCTTGCATTTTAGTTCTTTACCAATTAATACAGTTTTTTACTTAAAGACAGGGCAATTTGCTACACTGGACAGTTTGCACTATCCCTAGTATTTCTTCACTACAATTCATTCTACAATCCATAATTCAGTTTTGTTTTATCCTAATGAATTTAGACATATCAAGGCATTGTCCATAAAACTTTTAGCCTTAAATTCTTATTATACAATTTATGGTGATTTTTCAAAGTTACTGCCCAGAACAGAGTATTCTGGGCAGATTACACTAGATTGAGTTTCTAGTTTCATAACTCATTTTAACAAGGTTCTAACATGTCAGTTCAACTTATTTTCATGTTCTTACATGTCTAGTTCAGTCTAATTCACATAGCAATGTTCTTAAAAACAGGGTATTATCATGTTAAATTCAATTTGATCTATTTGATCAACATTATGCATCCAATTCATCATTTGAGCAGTCCATTACCTAGTCTTAACTAATCCAATTGTACACATTCATTTTCCAGCAACTTGATTACTCTATTCAATCCTCAATTCATCTAGCAATGTGACCAATTCAGGGCATTACATTCAATTAGCCTATTCACACATTTTCACTAGTAAAACAGTCCCTATTCAAACTGTTTTCAACCATACTTCCTATTCTCAAATTTCCAGCAACCATATACATTCTCTTTAGCAATTTAGTTACTAGAAATCATAATTTCAAGTTCTATTAGAAGCTAACATGATCCTAACATACATAACAATCATCCTAATCAATCTAGGCAACAAGAACATCATCATTTCAAGATTCAAGTATCACATAACATGTAAGGATCAAGCAATATACCTTCTCCAAGCTAATTTGATCAAAGTTAAATCAAAAAGCTTGAATTTGAAGGTGATGTATGGAGCTTTATTTCTTCTAGATGGATGAGTATGGTTCGACCAAGGTGGAGAATGGTGGAGTGGAGAAGATGATAGAAAGATGGTCACTTGGCCATGGTGTTATCACTTGCCTTGACTATTTGCCTCCACTTGGCAAATTATGGTCTAATTGCTTCATAAATCCTTAATTTCATATCCTAATTGCATGCAATTCTACATTTACAATTTATTACTATTTGATCCTTCATGATTCGGCTACTTCTTTATCAATCCATCTAATTTAGTCACTAGGTTTACTTAATTCTTCTAATTTGTAAATTGTTTGTACAATTAAGTTCTAATTAGTTTATGACATGTTACTAGGCAATGATTTGGGGTATTACATGGATATTGGATGCAATTGGCATGCCATAGGGTTATTTGAGCTCACAATGTAAGAGATTGGACTACGGTCCGGGGCTACAGCTTATGTGTGGGGAGAAAAGGTTGGATTGTGTAAGGGGCTTTGGAGCTACGGCTCAAGGCTAAGGTCTATTTTCGATATGTGTGGCATACAGGGGAATTCACATATCTATTGGTTAATGTCCAAGGAACTGATATGTATTTGTGGTTTACATTTGACATATGAAAATATAACACTTGGCTTTGAGTACGACCTATATGTGATTAATGGTGTATATATATTTCATTCGAGCATGTTTACACGTCATTCATGCCATTAATGAACTTGTTTTACATTTTTTATAACTACCTCACTAGACTATGTAAGCCTAACATTCGTGTGTCTCATGCATTTCAGGACCTTGAAGGAATCTGAGCTTTGATCGTGTGGTTGAATTTGCAAGTCACTCCCATCAACCATATGTATGCTTACTTTTATTTTGAACTCCTAGTAAGGTGGCATAAGGATAGACATGTTATGTTTGCCTATTTTAATATGTTGGTAATGGCCTAAGAGTGTCTAGGGGTTAGATGTGCATTTTGGTATGGTTGTAAAATAGTAAAACTAGTTAAATGGGCTTAAAGTCACCAAAAGGTAAAAAATTAGTGAATGAATTTGAAATGATCTAAAATTTGGTGTGCTATTATAATTGTTGATTAATAGTTTGTTGGTAAAGTTCGAACATCGTTTGATAGGATAATTCGAGTAAAAACCAGCTAAAATCTGTCATTACAGGGCAGGACGTATCGATACAGGTGATGGTGTATCGATATGGCCTTGTACATTTGGTCTAATCAACACGAGTCAAAAGGGGAGTATCGATACGAATTTTGGCCACTGGAATCTGGAAAAATTAAAGGTATAGATATGGACATAAGGTGTATCGATACGAAGTCAACGTAGTCAACCTGTATCGATACGGTTCCAGATGTATCGATACGGGCTTGTTACCCTTGGATCTGGAATTTAAAAATTTGACTTAGCATCCCGATACGGCCCTAAGTGTATCGGTATGGTGGCGGTTAATTCTGTTAAAAGAGATAAAACACAGCTTTGCCTTGATTACAAAATGGTCACCAAAAATTGTATGGTCTAATTGGATAGGTAAATGACCTCTGTTTGTAATGAGATTTCACCAGCTAATAATTGAAAAGTTTAGCTTTCAGATTAATAACATGAATTTCAGTTAAGGACACTTAACTTGTAAAATTTACATTTTAGTCCCTAAGTTAAAAAAAGTTTAAAATTGACCCCAAATTTGAGTAAACCATTAATAAGTTAGTTCGATAATTCGTAAAAGAGATAAAAAAGACATTCCGAATAAGTTGCAAACTCTAATTAAGTTTTCAATTTCTAAATATGCCTTTCGATAACATTTTTCGATCATGTTCTCTACCAGGCCGGGAAGGGGGCGTTACATAATACTTTTCTCAAAAGAGATTTACATGAGGAGGTGTTTATGGTACAGCCCCCTAGCTTTGAGCATGTTGCATCAGATGGTGTTTCTTTAGTCTGCAGGCTAAAGAAGGCCTTATATGGCCTTAGACAAGCTCTCAAAAACTGGTTTACCAAATTAAAAGATTTTTTCTGTGAGCTTGGTTCCAAGTCTTCAACTACTGATGTGTCTTTGTTTATCAAGGAAACTGCTACCATTGTCATTATATTGTTGTTTATGTGGATGACATCATCTTGACCTTTTCCTCTAGGGATCTCATACATCAAGTGAAACATGAGCTGGATAAATTCTCCTTAAAGGATCTTGGATCAGTTTACTATTTTCTAGGCTTGAAAGCTACCAGGTATAAGGAAGGTTTATTTGTAAGTCAACATAAGTACATTTGTGAATTGCTGGATAGAACCAACATGAGCAACACCAAAGTTGTGGATACTCCTATGGTGGTTTCCCCTAAGCTCAGTAAATTTGATGGTGAAGAGCATGTGGATGCTCAAGTATATAGAAGTGTTGTAGTTGTAACACCCCTAACCCGGCTTAGAAGATAAACCGAACTAGGTAGTGTTATTAAACAAACAGCAACATTGTCTTACACAAGGAAGCTCTATTAATAGGTCCTAAAGGCAAAACATGATTATGGATTCTTCACTGATTCCAAATTAATCTTGAAAGTTCATCCTTTTGAATAACTTGCGGTTTCATTACTGGATTATTTAAGCTTAACACAAATACATTCTATTCACATGTGATCCAACAAGGAACCAAACATTAAACAATTTATTAGGCTTTATCATGGCATGATTCAAAGAAATCAAACATACTCCAGTTTAGCATAGCTTATAACTGAATCTTCGATTGACCCTAACTTGGTTTGTGATTCCCATTTTAGAACAATAGATCTATGATTAAAGTCAATTCAAGTTAACAGTACCGTTGTTTAAAAATCTCTAAACCTTCTCTTTTTGTCATATAATAACAAGACTTGTTGTCTAAGATTATCATCTAAGCAACACATGTTACTACTAAATATATATCTTTAGCAACAAGCAATCAAAGTCCATGCCTAACATAACTTCACTTGCAAGTAATTATTTGAAGTCATTTCTAATTTAGTTTAAGCTATCATGAAGCATAATAGATTATCTACAAAAATGTAGTAGTCACCTTCGATTTCTAAGGTCCAATTACTTCGACGCTTAAACCAAACCTGACCACTCTCATATATTATTCGAATAGCATGACCAAAGCAAAACTTATTAACATTCAACCATTCGTTTATTTTAAACCTTTAAGGTAGACATACGAACAACCACCTTGTTTAGGGTCTAACTCATGTTAGGATTTATATATCAGCTAGCTACGCACAAAATATCATAGTAATCTGTTAACTTAAGCTCTTATAACTATTTAAGCAACCACACCAACCATTAAATCATATAAGGCAAGCAACAACCATGAAGTAATTAAAGGCCCTTTACAGAACTTTGGGTATATATATATATCAGGCTTATACACATATAAGCCAAAAATGGAATATAAATGCATTATGCATCTTAACATCTATGTGCCACCATCTAGGAGTTCTTTAAGGAAATTCAAGACATACTATCTCAACTTCTGGTGATCTTGTCCAGGCTCACAGCTACCCAAAACGAACTTAACCTAAAAGATAGTGAAATGATGTATAAGTATGATTACTTAGTGAGGTAGCTTAAAGCAACTTAAGCATGGAACATTGATTCATCTTTTCACTTAGATCCATTAATTATGTTCTTATTTATCAAAGCTTGGACATGACATTCAAACAAACAATTACAGTTATGCATAGATGACTCGAATCAGGCATGTCCCTATATACATATAGGTATTTGCAAAGAGCATATCTATTTACCCAATTAAATAATCAATTTATGACATTACTTGCTATGTAAGTCATTATCATAACTTCTTATTTAACCATTAAACTTCTTTGGTTTCATTTAACCTAACCTTGCAATTCAAGCAACTTTTTTCATTTGTACATCTTTTTGTTTAAAGCATCCATAGTATCATAAATTCATGAGTATACATTTTTATACTTGTATATATAATTATAGGTTCAAAATAGTTCATATATACTTATATCTCATTCAAAACTTCCCAAGAAGCATATATATATATTTCAAAATAGTTCATATATATACATTTACAGTTTTCAAAACAGTCCATGTATACTATTATCCATTCAAAACTGCCCAAGAAGCATATATAAACATTTATAGTTTTCAAAACAATCCATATATATTTATCTCTATTCAAAACTGCCCAAGAAGCATATATACACATTTATAGTTTTCAAAACAGTCCATGTATACTTATCTCTATTCAAAACTTTCCAAGAAGCATATATACACATTTATAGTTTTTAAAACAGTCTCGTTATACTTATATCTATTCAAAACTTCCCAAAAAGCATATATACACATTTATAGTTTTCAAAACAGTCCCGTTATACTTATATCTATTCAAAACTATATATACATTTATAGTTTTCAAAACAGTCCACTAATCTTGTATATATAATTAGACATTCTAAACAGTCCACAACATGCTTGAATGCATTCAAAACAGTCCACTAATCTTGTATATATAATTAGACATTCTAAACAGTCCACAACATGCTTGAATTCATTCAAAACAGTCCACTAATCTTGTATATATAATTAGACATTCAAAACAGTCCACAACATGCTTGAATTCATTCAAAACAGTCCACCAATCTTGTATATATAATTGTCCAAAAGATCACGCAGATAGGTTACACAGAAGAACCTTTCTTGTTTTACAAGCTATTACACTTTATTCATTAGTTTAACTTAAAGATTTTTCATTGTTTATCTTTAACATAACATCTCATTGAACAAGGTTTCTTATCTCACAAGTTGTCAATATAGCATCTCAAGTCATGGTTTACTTTCATGCAAGATATTAAAGTAACATCTCAAGAACATGCATAACTTAACACACCAGATTCAAATTACTTTCATATGTACACAAGGGTGTTCGAATAGAGCATATATATATATATATATAAGTATTCAAATTATCATATCTATTCACCCAAATAAGTACCCAATAATCAATAGGAATTATATTACTTGCTATGCACGATATTACAATAATCCATTGATTTATCTTGTGAACTTTCTTGGTTTCTTTTTAATATAGCCTATTTACTCTTAAATTTCTTGACACTCAAGTCATCAATATAGTATACCATAACATGAGTTTCTTGGCACTTAAGACATCAAACATAACATAAGAAAGGCATGTGATATTTGTCTCATAAGTTATTAAGATGGTTTGTTAGTTAGAACTTGCAAATCTCATTACTTTTTCTTTAGTATAGCCTTGAGAATCAAGTAGCCTAGGTACATGAATCCCCAACCAACTATCGCCAAACAAATTGGTACTCAAGGTACCGGTTAATCCCTCCTACAGTCGCCAAATGACCACAACACTTCCCTCCTACTGTCACCAAATAAGGAATGTAGTCCACCCCCAAACACGAGCTCTATGGACTCTATGGTATGCCAACTATACCTATGACTGACTCGAGACAAGGCTTTTCAATTAAATCTTATCATGTCAGAATTGGATTTGAACTTAGCTCCTTAATCAAATCATCAATTAACATATCTTATTCGTATCATAAACGGGTGTAGCCCCACATTCTTACAATTACATGAACGAAGCTTATAAGTTATCACATCATGCCAGAATCTTGTTTGAGTACATATTCTTATAATCAAATGATCATGGATTAATTCATAGTTTATCCACAAGTTTACTTACGTGTAACTTTCGAACATAGTATGCATTTCATAGCTTCTCGAACATATTCAATCACATATAGCTTTCATAGCATCTCAAACATATTCAATCACATATAGCTTGTAATTTTAGTACTTACCTTGAAATTTGTTAAGTGTTCAAAAGTACTATTTTTATAACCCTTTTTACTCATATTATTGTTAGACTTAGGTTCATTTTAGTTGAATTATTAGGCATTTATGCATGTTTTCATGATTTCCTTCACCGTCATGCTTGATTTCATAATTTAGTTGATTTTGTGGAAAAAGTTACTGTTGGTGTGTGTGTGTTTGTGTGTGCAGGATCTAATTGCCCAAGTGAGTAGGAGATTGACATGGCAGCTAAAGAAGGAAACTGAAGGATTTGCCAAAGCAGTCGAAACTGCCTTCCAAATGCCAAACTGGAGGGTCTGCCAAGGCAATCGAAGCTGCTTTCCAAAATGCCAAACTGGAGGGTCTACCAAAGCAAACAAAGCTGTCTTCTAAATGCCATGCTGAGCAGATTGCTGAAGTATGTCGGGACAAATCCACTTCATTAGGGATAAGCACGAAAAGCAAGAGATAAATCCCAAAGATTTGGATTTCCATGAAGCATTTAATGAAGATTTAAATTCAGATTTATGAGGAGTTATTGAAGATCAAAGGGAGATTAATTTTCAAGAGTTTTAGAAAAAGTTTTTGGAAGAATT
Source organism: Hibiscus mutabilis (assembly GCA_019671005.1). Taxonomy (NCBI): domain Eukaryota; kingdom Viridiplantae; phylum Streptophyta; class Magnoliopsida; order Malvales; family Malvaceae; genus Hibiscus; species Hibiscus mutabilis. The sequence goes on from CM033717.1 coordinate 71,210,042, forward strand.
AATATATAATAAAAGAGATCTATTTCTTTTATTTTATTTAATTCCAACTTAACTTTCTCCTCAAGAAAGACTTTGACCTAGCCAACTCCTATAAATAAGAGACCTAGCCGTCTACTTGGAGAGAGGGAATTGAGAGAGAAAACGCAAGGGGCTGTTCGAAGTCTTCTTCTTCTTCTTTATTTTAGTTAGATTCATGTTTGAGGATTATTATTTGTATATCTTTTGAACCCAACCATGAACTAACTTGATTGGTTTGAGTTATTTTGTTTTAGTGGTTGTGAGAACGATTGGATTTGTTTAGGTATTTGAGTTTGCAATTTTAATTCAAAGTTTGTTCATTCTTGGTTCTTAAATTTTGCGAGTGAATTGGGAGAGGATCTCGTGAATTCATCTATTTATCTAATATCGGGAGAGTTAGATTCAAGAAACGAATGAGCATGGTCTTTATTCAATCAATCGATGGTGAAGACTAATTTGACTTAGGGATAAGTTGCGAATTTCAACAGCTAAAAGGAGCGCAAGATATGTTGTTGTCCACCCTTGGTTCACACAGGGATGTATTGTCAAGGCATGCACAATTAACAGTGTTTTGAGTTAGGGATAACGAGAAACCATTGAAGAACGCTTGCCGAACTTTAAAGGTTGTCGCCCAATTGCCCCAGCAATCGCAGACTTGCCCAGGAATTCACAGACCTACCCAGGCAATTGCAGAACTGCCCAGGTTGTCGTAGAATTACCCCAGCAATCTGTCTGGATTCAATTGTTAAAGCAATTGAGCGACTCTAGCACTTAATTACCACGACGGTCCATTCAATCATCACACCACGACTCACGATAACCTGGCCTACTCTCTTACCGATTACTCTTTTCTATTTTCTTTATTTGTTTAGTTTATTTTACTTGATATTCATCATCTTCAATATTATTCCTTTTACAGTGTAATAACTTAAGCAAAGTGGCCCAAGCCAATCTCTGTGGAGACGATACTCGATACTTATCATATCACTTTATTACTTGCGACATGTATACTTGCACTGTTTGCATTGCACTAAAAACACGCAACAAAATCCAAGCTTAATCATACGGCAAAACTTAGCCTAATAAGTAATCAAAATTAAATAAAGCTAAAAAAATGCTCGGATAGTTTCAATCTATCCCGAGACTTTAAACTACACTCACCTCTTATCCCGAAGTTACGCGATACCTAAACCCTTGATCATATCTTGCTACTTATCCAAATCCTTTTCTAGCTCCTTCTTGATCTAACAATTTACAAAAGGTATAATTTGTATATTAGAACTATACTTATCAATAAATCATTTGCAATGCCACTCTAATTTTCATGCACACAAACATGTAAACACAAGGCAACTCATAACAATCCTAAATGCCAAGACAATCCCTACTCACATGTTCACAAACAAGTGTGTAAAAACAGTCCACAATCATTCATGTTCGAGCAAAAACATGGTAATTAACTTATATACATTTTTACACATCAAAAACAGTCCACTATTTACTTTAAATTATCCCAAAACAGTCCATTATTCACATACATATTCAAAACTGTCCATTTACCTATTTTGCATACCCGAGTGAATCAAACAATTCCCAAACATGATTATATACATTCAAAGCAATCCAATTATTCTCACAATTGTCTAGAACAGCCCTAAACTCATAAGCACACAATTGTTTATGTTTAAAACAGTTCATAATTGTCCAAACTATTCAAAAACAGTCCCTAGTTTCTATATACACAGTTTGTATACATAAAACAGCCCCAAATATTTTCATAGGTGCGGGGCAGCCCTTAACATCTTTTTTTTTCAATCAAAACAGTCCTCAATTACATCCTTAAGTATTTCCCCTATTTTAATTAAAGGTCCAGTTCATTTTTCCATTGTTAAGGTAGTCCCAAAACAGTTTTGATTTTGCAAAACAGTCCCGAATTGATATATATATATAAAACAGTCCCAAAACACTTGTATATATATATATATATATATACATGTCAAAACAGTCCCGAACTCATATATATATATATATAGAAAACAGTCCCATTTTTGTCAAAACAGTCCTTACACAATTTGTCATGCTCAAAACAATCCCCATAGTTCATGTAAATGTATTCTTACCCTGTTTTCATATATAACTTTGAAACAAAATCACTATACGTACATATACTTATAAGACAGTACATCATGCTCTTCTAATGCACCAAAATAGTCAGATTTTTATACACATATAAAACATACACAAAACAGGGCATTTACTCACACCTATATATCTATTCATTCGAAACAGCCCCTAATTCCTCTATCAAAAAATGTAAGCACCATTTGATTCTAATCACAACAATAACAGCATCAAGGTCCAATTGAAAATTCTATATGCCTTAAAAACATTGGGATACAAGCTCAAGCATATAATAAATTCACCAAGTATCATTCGAAAACTCCCTAACATTTTAACAAGAATTTTCACTAGAGTTTGAAGAAAGAACAAGATTACCTCTTTTCCAAGGGTCCTTTCAAAATCAAATTAGCTAGCATAACCAAGAATTTACAAACTCTCTCACTTCTCTCTAGTTCGGCCATGGGGAGAGTAAAGGGGAAAGATGATGAGCAAATTTTTTTTGTTCATCCTTCATTCCCTCACACTGTCGTGGTTCACTCCCCAATCCCCCACACCTTTGCTTGACAAGTGTGCAAGTCCCCAAGCTTTAGTGAATTTTACATGCAAGTCTTTAAATTTTAACATGGATTCGGTTGAGCCCCTTTTAAAAGTGGCCACCCATTGTTCTATGATTCTATTTTAGTCCTAAGGCTTCAAATTACTCACTCCGAAAACACCTCAACAAATTTAAATTACAATCAAACTTAAGTCAAAACTCTAGGCCACATTTTCGAGTGTTACAGTAGGAGCCTTGTTGTACATATGTCATAACAGGCCAGACATATCCTTTGTTGTTAGCAAAGTTTTACAGTATATGCAACAACCAACTGATATAAATTGGACAGATGTTAAAAGAATTCTTGGATATCTAAAGGGCACTGTTAAGTTTGTTCTTTGATTTCCTTTCCAGCCTCAGCAGGTCACCCTCCAGGCTTTTTTTGATGCAAACAGGAGTATTGATCTCGATGACATGCGTTCCGTGTCTGGATATTATGTTTATTTTGGCACTCATTTGTTATCTTGGAGCTCCAAAAAATAGAAATCAGTTTTTCGGTCCACAGCAAAAGCTGAGTAGAAAAGCTTGGCTGATGCAGCCTCTGAGGTCTTGTGGGTTAAGGCTCTATTGACATATACGAGAATCAAATTTTCTGATGCTCTTAAACTTTAGTGTGACAACACTAGTATTGTGGCTACGGCAGCCAACCTAATGATGCTTTCTAAAACGAAACATGTAGATCTTGAACTACACTTTGTTCGTGAGAAAGTTTCTCGATAAAAATTGGAGGTAAACTATGTACCTGCTCAACATCAAGTAGCAGATGTCCTCACTAAACCCCCACTTGTGGTAAGATTTCAGGAGCTGTGTAGTCGCCTTAGAGATTTTCTTGGGAAAAGGAAAAGTGCAGGGTGAATATCAAAGAATGTAAACATATGTAGTTAGTTGTTAAAATTGAATCTGTTTGTATGGCCTGATTTGGTTATTTCTGGCCCAAGTTATCTAACTGGCTGAATTAGTTGGATCAGGCAGTTGTGATAAAACTGGGCATATAAAACCCATAAGGGGGACGACATAATCTTTATGATTTTGGCATACAATGATATCAATTTTCCCCAAATTCTCTCCTTTCAATAACCCTATCCTTAAATCTTAAATCTAATTTTTAGTACGGGACACTAAAAATTAAAAAAATTCTATTCGTAATAAATAATATTTGTGGAACTCATTCGTATTCTCAATTGTTGTCAATAAATACTGACCTTATAATTGTCACTCTCTATCTCTTTCAACCAAAAAAACCCACAACTTAAAAAGATAAGTTATATATAGTCAACCCATAACCACTCGTTTAATGAATAGAAATCTTATATCCTTTTTTAGTGTCCTTTTCTATGTCTCGTATTAAAAAAAATAGGTTTATAGCTTAGGGTTATGGTTTAGGGAGCTAAAGGTGTGGTGTATTTTTTAGGATTTAGGATTTATTTTAAGATTTAGAATTTAAGGTTATAAGTTAGAATTTAATTTTTTATGGTTGGAACATAAAAAATTTGCCGAAAATAGGATGAGGATTTTTATCCCTCGTTCTAACATCATGTGAACCACAAAAAAATGCCACTCATACGTTAGAAATATCAACAAATTTCTATGTCACACTAATAATTAGATTTAGAGCTTAAGGTTATAATTTGAGGAGTTAAAAGTATGGTGTATTTTTTAAGATTTAGAGTTTATGGTTTAGAATTTATAATTTAAGGTTATGAATTAAAATTCAATTTTTTGTTGTTAAAATATAAAAAAGTACCGAAAAGAGGTAGAGAACTCTTGTCCCTCGTTGAACACCATGCGAACCACAAAAAAATACCACTCATATATTAGAAATATCAACAAATTTCAATCTCAAATCAAGCTTGAACTTAGAAAATGAACGCCAAATAAGCTCAAGTTTCATATAACTTGAACTCTTTTATCTTATCATATTTTTGTTAAAAGTCAAATGTAGTATAAGAAAAGTATGTTTTAATAAAAATTACCTCCGTTGATTAAATGAAAAAAAAAATACTGGTGACGTACCTGACTAAAAATTTTATAATTTAAAAGCCAGTCACTTTTAATGTTAAATAAATATTAATTATGTAAACTAAGAAGAAGGACGAAATTAGAGAGAGATTAGTTTCGAAATATCTTACAAAACAATCGTAGAGAAATTATTAGAAAATTTCTCCAATTCAACAAGGTTTGCATGTAATGCAAAACCATGGGCCAAAGAACTCATTTGAATAAAATTAATTAATTTGGAAAATTATCGAACGGTTCTTGAATTTTGACTTAACTATACTCATAGGATATTCCTAAATAAAAAAGCAAACAAAATTAGAATAAAAGTCTAAAAATAAATAATTAAACAAAAAATAGAGTTTTTGAAATTATTAGAGCCAAATTTGGTGAAATTCGAATTGATGAAGTTGTTGACTTGTTGTCATGGATGGACTGGGGCTAGAGGGGGCAAATCGTCATTCTAAAAATTTAAAATTCATATATAAATTAAATAAAATTATGTATTTTCTATTGAAAATATATTTTCGTCCCCCTAAAATTCTATAAATTCGCTCCTCTAAAATTTTATAAGTTTACTCTCAACATAAAGTCTTGTGTTCGTCCCTAGTTGTTGTGTTCCTACTTCCTATGCCTCTTTCGACTCTAAGATCAAATCTTAATAACCTGAAGTGCGAAGATAATAATGAAATAATATATGTTTATTTTTCTTAAATGTTAAGAATGGTACTTGTTTTTATACTTTTTTAATAATATATTATGCATATACATGTTAAATATGTTTTCTTATTTTAATTCAATTTTACATATTAACTTCAAGATAAAATTATTTTTCTCTTTTCTTTTAATTCTTTTTTTTATATTTTAACCAATTTTATATATCTCTGGTCAATGCAACTTCAGATGCTTTAATTATTAATTCGTGTATTAAATCGTAACTATAAATTTTTATATATTGCTAAACAAACAGGGGGTTGCACAAAAAAAAAAAGTGAGTGCATAATTAGGAATGCTAAAAATACACAAAAGGTTAGGAATGAAGATTATATCGATCTGTAAATAATATAAAAAGAAAAAAATATTTGGGTAAAAAGGACTTTTGCTTTGCTACCTGCCACCCACTCTTTTTGACCTTTAAAGACAAAGCAAAATTGCTAACTATTTTTGCCCAAAAATAATCTAGAAACTAGAATAAGATACTTAAAAAAATAATCACATATATAAACTAATTATTTCACCTAATTTATTGAACTTGAAAAATAACTAGAAGAAATTTGAATCCATAGTGGTTAAAGGTTTTTCATGTTTGCTCCTTATTCCTTAAGTTTCTTTGAGTTTTGAGATGATTTTTTAATTTGATTTTTTTAATGATTTAAAGGTGATTAGAATGTAGTATTTATTCATATATATTTTTAATTATTTGATAATGTATACATACTTTATAGATAAAACGATTAAATTCAGATCTACTAAGTTAATCATCATTTATCTTTCCACTAAAATCACTTGTTAGTCGCTCTTTAAACTTGATTTTTAAATTCACTCGAGATAATTTTTAACAAAATCTCGAGTTTAATTCTTAGATTGTTTGACTCTTGATCTTGTGATTGGTCCACTTGGAAAATTTCATATTCTTTATCGTCCAAGCATTCATCACTTATGAGTGGTTTTATTGAGTTCTCTTCCCGTTCAAACAAAAATCAAATTCAATAACAATGGAAATTAAAAAATCCAAAACAATGTTAATACGAAAACAAATTATTATTTTTTAATTTTTAAAGGGATAATGTTAAAAATGTCCATAGGACTAAATAATTACTTTGGCTTATATTTTTTAAAGCATTTTAACCCTCAACATTTTATTTTGGATTAAAATGACCATTTCATGAATAAAAACTATCACTCAACTGACGATAAATAACTTAAAATGGCTTGACAGAATGACACGCCATCAAAGAAAATAATTTTATATTTTATAAAATTATTTTTGACCGATGTATCATTCTGTAAAGTCAACATATTTGTCTATATGACAATATTATGTCAGCTTGCACTGTCATGTAGGTTTTTCACGTTATTTCAAGTCATTTAATGTTAGTTGACTAACAATTTTTTATGTACAGAGTGATTATTTTGATCCAAAATAAAACGTTAAAGATTAAAATACTTCAAAAAATATAATCTAAAATGACTATTCAATCAAACGTTAAAACTATTTTTTAGTATTATACCAATTTAAAAAGGTCGAGTTTTAACTTTTAAAATTTTTAAAAGTCATAATTCAACCGATCGATTGTGTTCCACCGCCGCATCGAAGTGCATTTCCTCTGCGCATTTCAAACAATGGCAGCACAACCGTCACACCCTCAGCTCTAAAATCTTGCTTAAACTTGTTTTTTAAGTCTGCCTAATAAATGTAAGTCGTAATTGTTATACCTCGTCTACCCCAGCAAGCGAAATACCTTCTGATTTTTGACAGTTTAGTATCCGAATAACTTTTGATGCAATAATTATTAAGTTTATCTGACTCATCAATTTAAACATAATACATGATAATTAAATTTATCTGTCAATTCATATGACCAAACTGAAAAATTTATAAGTTGAGCTTGAGGCCTTATCATATGGATCTATCAATAATCGTCACTAAGCTTAGTTTGATATCATCAAATAATACCACCATACATAAAAATGCTCTTAATAAGAATAAATTTATCAAGTAGAACTTCCCACACAAAAGACTTCCCTCATTTTTTCTATCATTACTAATGACTCTCTGCCCGCCTCTAAATGAGTAAATCATAAAAAATCGTCATTAACTATTACTTTTATTCTTATCTTCGCCTCTATCTCTACCTCTTTGTTCTTTGTTTAACGTTTTAGACATCAACAATAATCATTATTTTTATATTTAAAAACTTAAATCATTAAACGATATTTTAAATAAATCGATCTAAATTACAAATTGGGGTTTGTGAAGCTATAGTTCAGCGGATAGATAATATATGGGGTGGGAGCCCCGGTTTACCATTTTTCAATTGTAAACCGGATTTATCAGTTACACGAATACAATTTACTTTGAATGAACCAATTTGAATCGAGTCACTTACGGTTTGAATACTATTGATCACTTAAAGTCAGATTATTTTTGAGTTCAAGTCTTTCCAAACAAATCATTATATGGTTGGATTAATTTGGATTTGATTACTTCAGATTATGGTCATTTAAGTTCGTACTGTTTCTTATTTAAGTGATTTTTTTAGTTCAAATTACTAAACTATATTTTTGGTCGAGGTTATAAATAATTTTTTTATTAATTTTAGAGTAATTATATGATAATATAAAGTTATTCGAATTTGAATGTCATTATATTCGAGGTTATAACTTATAAGTAGTAACTAGCTATATCTGATCACAAAAGCCAACATATTCAGACACTACAGTTAAAGCTCGTCTATTCTATCCAAACTGTCCGGCTCTTACATCTCCGGCAGCATGCCGCCAAGAGACTCAAACTCTGAAAAAATCATCGATTTCGTAGTCAACAAACGAAATGGAATAAAGGGTTTAGTGATGCAGGTATTGAAACCGTTCCCGAGCTTTATATTCTCCCCGTCGAGGAAAGATTGGAGCCCAACAAGATCTTAACTACCGACTCCATTACAGTGATCGACGTTTCCAATTGGGACGACCCAAAGGTAACCGAATCGATCTGCGAAGCCGCCGGAAAGTGGGGTTTCTTTCAGATAATTAACCACGGAGTTCCCTCGGAAGTTCTCGACACCGTCAAGGAAGCCGCTCATCGGTTCTTTGGGTTACCAAGTGAAGAGAGAAGCAAGTACTGGGCTGGGAATTCGCCGACTGAAACAGTGGCTTTGAAAACAAGCTTTGTTTCGCAAGCAGAGACTGTTTTGGAGTGGAAAGATAATCTAAGCTTTCGATGTAGTCCTCGGGATCTGGAATCATTTCCTTTATGGCCACCTGTTTGCAGGTAATATGTTCGACCTTTTGCTTCAATGTTTCATTCAAGCTTTTGTAATGGTTATGGATCTGTTATTGTTTTCATTGTGGGCTAATTATCTTTTTCTTAAACTACACACCCGAGACTACCGAACTAAAAATCGATACTAATGAATTTTAGTTTAATCTTCAATTATATATTGGGCGATTAAAATCGATGAGTTGACCGATATTAACGGTCTCGGGGAGGGAATTTAACGTTTCAATGATATAATCGAAGTCTAAACTAAAATTGAGTGCTAAAATAATATCGATTTTTAGTTTAGTTGTATAATCGATACATGTATAAAAGTTTGGTAATATTTGGTATAGTTTACCCTTAAAAATGGGTGCTTGATAGGATTGAATCTGTGCTTATTTACAGGGATGAAGTGCTGAAATATATGCAGAGTGCAACCCCTGTGATAAGGAAGCTGTTGGAGGTCCTTTTGAAGGGGCTCAAGGTGGAAGAGATAAACGAAGGTAGAGAATATGCGTTAATGGCTTCACCGATACTTAACTTGAATTACTATCCGCGTTGCCCGAACCCAGACCTCACAGCAGGAGTAGGCCCTCACTCCGATATATCGACAATCACTATTCTCCTACAAGATGACAATGGCGGCCTTTATGTTCGAGCAACCGATGACGATAGCTGGATTCATGTTCCGCCGGTCGATGGGGCTCTAGTAATCAACATCGGAGACATTATACAGATAATGAGAAACGACAGGTACAGGAGCATTGAACATCGGGTGGTTGCCAATGGAAGTAAGGACAGGGTTTCGGTGCCCATTTTTGTGAATCCAGGATCTGATGCCATTTTCGGTCCTCTGCCGGAAGTGCTAGAGAGTGGGGAGCAACCACTGTACAAGGAAGTTGTCTTCTCCGATTACTTCAAGTATTTTTTCAGCAAGAGACACGAAGGGAAGAAAACAATGGAATTTGCCAGGATATGATCAATTCCTCTGTGATTTTAAAATGATTATGGAAAAATAAACATGATATGTATAAAATAACAAGTGTTGTCAAGGGCCAGAAGGTACATTCCAAATGCTAGAACCCTTGTATTGTCTCAAGCGCAAGGCCTTGGTGACGTAAATTGCAATATATGTTATATGTACCTTGAAGTTTATGCAAGTACACTTTTTGATTTCGGATTTAATTCGAGCTTGATAAATTTGGACTCATTGGTTTTTAAGTTCAAGTCGAGTTCACAATACTTGGGCTCAACTCATCTAATTTAAAGACCTACCTATTGGTGGCAGCATCTGCACTTGGAGGAACATTAGAAGCAAAATCCCCCCTCACAATTAGGGGTGGACACATGTCGAATTTTTGGCCGACCCGAACATGACCTAAAAATATGTAACCTCATTTTTTAAAAAATCGACCTAACTAATTTTAATTTGTACGATGAAGTAAATGTCAATTACACGAATAGAAACGTTTTGAGTCGAACTAATTTTATTAATTTATTTCCATTTTTAAATATTATTTTGGTTGATTTATGACAAAAATCAGTGACGGAGAAATACTTGAAAAATATTTTATTAACATAAAATAATTTCAAAAATCAATAATCATAATTGGATTTCAGCCCAACCCAACTTTTTAACCCACATGGTCATGCCACGTACACTTCAACGGCTACAAGAATTCCAAAATAAGGCGCTTAGTAGCCGTTAGATTATCGTTCAATCAAACGGCCAGAAATTGGATTTCAAAAATTTATTATACCGTTAGAGGGAAGCGTCCCTCCCAAAACACTGCTTAAAAGGGGAACTGGGCTACTGGGTTAAAAAATTACAACAGAGCGTGTCAGTTGACAACCCATTGTTCATATTACCAAAAGAAAAAGATCAATTCTGAAACTGAAAAGCAACAAAGGGACAACGGCAGCAACTGTGGAGGTTTTCCATTTGTTTGTTGTTTTCCGGTGACGAAAAGAGTCGTGTAGGGTGGCGACTAGAAGAGACCCAGAAGAGGAGGAGGGGCGAGGAAGCCGTCTTCGGGTGTTCCTTTCATCTTTGTTTGCGAGCCTCGGCGGAGTTTTAAGTCAGGTCGTAGAACAAGAAGAAGAAGAAGAAGAAGAAGAAGGACCGGAGATGGCGTCTAGAGCTATTGTCCCTCAGCATGAAAACAATGGTTGGTTTTAGAACTTGGATCTTGATTCTTTCTGGGTTTTGCTCTTTGTGTCTTTTTTCTTACGAATTTCGAGATTTTTGCACTGACCTTTGGTAAAAGCTTTTGGTTTGTGTCATTACACAGTTCTGTTTGGTTTGATTTTGATGATAATTCTTTATGCCGATCTATTAGTTCCTGAAAAATTTGAAGGGAAATATATATCTAGGGAACTTGAGAAAGGTGTTTGATGAAATGTTTGTTTCAGATAAAGAATATTTGTACAGACATGAAGTCAGCAATAAGATTTATTGTGAAACTTATTCATTGTTCTTTGTTTTGTTATGTTCTTCATTATTGAAAATCTCACATTTTTTTATACATTCTTTGTTTTCAGAAGAAGTGAAACAGAAAAATGCAAGAGCAGATGGAAGGAACCGAAGAGTTCTTCAAGACATTGGCAATTTTGTCGATGAACGAGCACCTCAAGGAAAGGTAGTTCCATTAAGCACAAAAAATTTGTTTCTTTTCATATCTTCTCACTTTTAATTGCAGTTACTTATAGTTGCAAATATCACCAAATCACTAATTGCTCTTGGTTTTGCTTGTAGAAACCAATCACTGAAGGAATTGTTGCTGTTGCACAAGCCGTGAAAGAAGTCCATCGGAAGGCGGTTGGCAAGGCTGACAAACATCCGAAACCCGAAGATGTGATAGTTATAAGCTCTGATGAAAAAACTGAGAAAAGTAAACATCTTGGCAATAGACAAGGATCTTCAAGGAAGCAAGTCAAAACCCTCACTTCAATCCTCTCCGCTCGAAGCAAGGTAATAAATACATATTATATGCATATCATGTGAAGAATTTGTTGCATTTTTGTTGTTCTTCTTGTGTTGTTTACTGATTGTGGGTTGAATTGATCTGGTTTCAGGCTGTTTGTGGACTTATCAATAGGCCTAATGTTTCAATTGAGGACATTGATGGCGCAGATGCTGGTAATGAGTTGGCTGTCACTGAGTATGTTGATGATATCTACGAGTTCTACAAGCTGACGGAAGTAATGATTTTTCACTTTTTTCATATTGATTTTTTTCTACTTAATGTGAAATATGGTAATAGCAGAAGTATTTTAATGCAGGATGAGGGTCGAGTACGTGACTATATGGATTTGCAGCCAGATCTCAATGCCAAGATGAGATCGATCCTTGTTGACTGGTTGATCGAAGTCCATCGCAAATTCGAGCTTATGCCAGAGACACTGTACCTTACCATGAATATTGTTGATAGATTTCTTTCTATGAAGGTTGTACAAAGAAAGGAACTGCAATTGGTAGGCATTAGTGCAATGCTCATAGCATGCAAGTATGAAGAGATTTGGGCACCAGAGGTACTTTTTTGTGTGTGCATTTGTATAATTGTGAGGCTGTGCTCTTTTTTTTTTGTTGATATTGCTGTTTCTCTAACATTTTTATCTGGGTTTCGATTTTTCAGGTCAATGACTTTGTTTTCATATCAGACAATGCTTATGTTAGAGAGCAGGTCTTGGTCATGGAGAAAACAATCTTGGATAAGTTAGAATGGCACCTCACGGTTCCTACACCGTATGTGTTCCTTGTCCGGTTCACCAAAGCCTCTAGTCCATCTGATGATAAGGTATAAATTTGTTAAAACCTCAGTATCCTATCGGAATTTGGTTCTTCAAAGCCTTGGATTTGTATAATATAATTTGGTTTGTTTCGGTGAAAACGAATGCAGACGGAGAATTTGGCATTTTACCTTGCTGAGCTTGGTCTGATGCAATACCCAACTGCAGTCATGTATTGTCCATCTATGTTAGCTGCTGCGGCGGTATATGCTACGAGATGCACCCTTGGGAAAAGCCCTCTGTGGAGTGAAACTCTGAAGCACCACACAGGCTACTCGGAACACCAGCTAATGTAGCCTCCTCTCCTCTTCCGTTCCTTTGAATTTCCCACATAGATTAATGTTTGTATCTTCTGATAATGGTTGTTGTAACAGGAATTGTGCAAAAGTCTTGGTTAAATACCACTCAACAGCTGCAGAAAGTAAACTTAAGGCATTGTATCGGAAATTCTCGAGTCCAGATCGCAATGCCGTGGCGCTTCTTGCACCAGCAAGAAGCCTTCTGCCGACGCCAATCCATCATGGAGAGTGATTTACCAGATGATTTTTTTATGGCTGGTGGCTGTTTCTTTTATGAAAGGGGTGATCATGTTTCTTTTATGATCCTTTTGAAGTAGGATTCGATCATGTTTCTTTTATGATCTTTTGAAGTAGGATTTGACTTATATAACCAAGTGTGTGGTTGTTTGATTCTTCATTCTCATATGTAATGCAACTTTTGGGTCTAGTTTATTTTCAGCAGAAAGTGTTCTTATTTGTGTTTTCCAGTATCTTTTTCCCCTTTCATTTAAGTTTCCAGGAAAAAAAATCAAATTTTCCCAGAAAACGGAAGTTTCCGAGACACGGTTCGTTTCAAAACGAATAAAAAATTGTGTAGTTTCAATAAATTAGAACGTTGACTCCATTTTTTTAGCAAAACAGCCCAAATCCAACAAAGTAGAGCTTTATAAAATGGAGGGAAAGGTAGAATCCCTTTGGGGAGGAAGTGAGGGAGCTCAGCCTAGGAACCACCGTGGACCGCCTTCACTCGCCGCCAACACCGCTTCAATTCCTAAGAGACTTCGTTTCTCAGAACAAGCCCTGCATAATCTCCAATGCCATTTCTCACTGGGCAGCCCTTTCCCTTTGGCCCACTCCTTCTTACCTCTCCGCCGCTCTTTCCTCCTCCACCGTCTCTCTCCACCTCACCCCCGACGGCCACGCCGACGCCCGTCTAACGATTCCCTCTGTTTCGTCTCCGCCCACGTCCAACCCACCCCTTTCCCTCAAGCCCTAGGCCTTATTCGCTGACCCCCAAACCATTTAGTAGCATATTTACAGCAGCAAAATGACTGCTTCAGGACAGAGTACGGTGAGCTCGAGTCCGATTGCGATGGCCATATTCCGCGGGCTTCCGAGGCCTTAGGCTGCCTCCCAGAAGCCGTCAATCTCTGGATCGGAAACCATTTCTCGCAGACTTCTTTCCATAAAGACCATTACGAGAATCTCTACGCCGTCGTCTCCGGCGAGAAGCATTTTTTACTCCTCCCGCCGACCGACGTTCACCGTATGTATATTAAGGAATACCCAGCAGCTGAATACTCGTATTCCCAGGTCTTTACTTGAAATTGGGTGCTTTAAATTACAATCAAAATCTGGAAATCCTGTTTTAAATTGTGAGTGTTGCATTTGATTTACAGGAGAAGGGAGAGTTTCGTTTAGAACTCGAAGAACCGGAGAGATATGTGCCGTGGTCTAGTGTGGATCCTTGCCCTGCAACGGGGAATCTGAAGCAGGAAAGCTTGAAATTCCCATTGTATTTTAATGGCCCTAAGCCATTTGAGGTTACTGTCAAAGCTGGAGAAGTTCTTTACTTGTGAGTCTTTTTTTAAGAACAATTTGCACATAAGTGTAAAGCTTAGATCAACTGGAGTAAACAGTATGCTAATGAATGAAATGATAATAGTATGATTATTCATTCCCACCTGATTATTCATATGCATTTGTGCATTATACTTCGTTTCCGATTTTCCGAATCATCATTTACAATGATAATTGCCTTTATATACTTTACATTTCTGCATGTTTACCCAATTTGAACTGAAAATGTGTATGATTATTGAGAATTGTGGTTTCCATACCATGTTCAATGGCTATATGTGGATAATAGTCCTAGTGTTTCGTCGGTGTGGTGTAGGCCGAGTATGTGGTTTCATCATGTTAGTCAGAGTCCGGGAGATGACGGATGCACGATCGCTGTAAATTACTGTAAGGATTAAGTGATTTCTTTGCTTCCTTATTTGTTGATTTTCTCAGAAGTTGATGTGTGCAAGTTTTTATTTGCAGGGTATGATATGCAATTTGATATCAAGTATGCATACTTCAACTTCTTGCAGTCACTTCCATGCCGATCAATCGATGATCTGCCGGCACCAGAGAGTGAATGTGAGGAGGATTCGGGACCTCATGGTTCTCCCAACCATTTAAACAGGATTCTCTGGTGATGAATCTGCAACAACCAATGCGGAGATCGATAAAGACCGCGACAATGTGTAACCACTGACATTTCGTTCTCAATGGTTCTATGTGATTCTTTTGAGGCAGCGACCATGATACTGCTGCTTCCGGTCGTCCACGACACCGGAATTTCCGTGGTCTTGATGTCCTCGATAGAACATGGCGGTAGATCATGAAACTCAGGTTCATATGCTCTGTTAGGTTTGGTTCAGGGCATTTTTAATCAGAGATTCGTGGGATGTTGCTTTGGATTATGCTTGTGACGTACCATTGACTATTTTATCTATTATTTACTGATTTTTAAACCTTGCGGGTCAAACTTTCTCTATGGATTGGACCGTATGTTGGACATGATAGGTATATATAATACTTGCAAATCTAGAGAAAACCCAATTAAAAACAAGCAAAATGAGAGCCGAAAGTAATAGAAAGTATGATTTACACAATTTATAAGTTGATTTTATATTTATGTATGATAATGATTGATATATTAAAAAATAGTAGAAAAAATAATAATGGACTGAATGTCAAGCTGATAGTTGAGAACTCTTTTTTATTTAATTTCAAGTTATTATCCGTTATTAGGAGTGTAAATGAATCGAGCTTAAACGAAAAAAGTGTGTTCATGTTCGTTTATTTATTTTTGAAGGTTTTCATGTTTAGTTCGTGTTCGTTCAAATTTTTAATATCGTGTTCGTTTGTTTATATTTTAAGGTGTTCGTGTTCATTTATTTATTGTTTGAGAACATATTCATTTAAAGTTCACGAACATATTCGGTTAGCGTTCGTGAACATGTTTTCGTGAACACTCTTTTTATCCTTTTATTTGCAAGCCAAAGAGAAATGATGGAATTATGCCAACTGTCCTTAAGCTTCTTAGGATTGATGACTTGAATTTAAAAGTTCACATTGTGTTCAATTTAGTCCCTACTTTCACCAAAATTTAAAAAGTAAAAAGGGAAATTAAAATTAGATAAACGAGCTTGTTCGTGAACATAAACGAACCAATCACACCTACATTTGTGTTCACTCGTTTATTAAAAATATAACAATTTTGTTCACACTCATTTATTTAACTTAATAAACGAGCGTTATACGAACAATTCACGAACAATTTATTAACTGCTCGTTCATTTACACCTCTATTCACTATAAGAAAAGGTAACAATTTCAAAAATTAAACGTATTAGAGTTTAGGTCGAATAGATTAAGAAATGGAATTCAAAATTTTTAGGCTCTTGCCGTTTGTTTAGTATATCAACAAATTTTGCGCAGCTCTTGCGCTTCTTTTCTTAAATATTTATTTACCATAAGAGTTCCTAAAATATATTATTTTTAATATTATTAAATATCACTATTGTTTCTTTTCTTATGAATTGTGTGTATTATTTGCATCCTATTAAGTATTAAACAGAAAAGGAAAAGGGGTTTTGAAAAGTTGAATCTAGCAAAATCTAAATTTAAGAATTCTTAAGAGTTTAAAATTCAGACTCAAAACGAAATTCTAAGGTTTAATGCATTCAAATTGTTTTGGAAAGCAAACTTAAAATTCAGCGTAATGTCAAAAAATGACTCTAAGATTTAGTCAGATAATTATTTTAGTCTTTATTTAATTTTTTTTGAAGTACTTTAACTCTTAATATTTTATTTTAGGTTAAAATAGTCATTTCGTTGATAAAAAATGTTAGTCAACTAGCAGTAAATAACATGACAAACCTACATGATAGTACATGTTGACATAACACAGTCATATTGACAAATATGCTGACTTGTCAGAATAATACATTTATAAAAAAAATAATGGGTAAACTACAACATGCTCTCAATAATCTTTCTTGTCCCCTTGCAACTGTTGCATTGTCAGTAATAATCTGCATCACATTTTGATGACCCACCTCATTAATCACTTCTTTCATCAAATGGGCAATGAAAAACTTATCTTTGACTTCACCAAGGCAATTCACAGCTTTAAGAAACATAGGCTATTTTCAGAAGTAACCATAAAATTAATGAGGCTTTCTTGTTGGATCACTCCAACCATCACGTACAATAGTCAACCTCTTTTCTTGTCATGTTGCTTTAACGGTTGCAAGAGCTTCTCAACATTATTTTTTCTTGTTAGAACAATGTGGTACACAATTTGTTATAACGAGGGGACATAACAAGGTATATTGTGAGTTGCAACAAAAGTAAAAGCCCTATGATAATGAGAATTTCTAGCAAGATTAAAGGGCAAACCACCAGTATAAAATATTCTTATAATTTTTTTTATCTAATTACGCTCTAGTATTCCTGTCGGATGATCTAACAAGAGGTGACAAACTAGCTTTTTTTTTTCTTAGAAGAATAATCAATTTCAATTCCAGCTTGAGATTGACAAGGCAAAGAAACTTCTCTAATTGCTCTTTATTCTTTTTCTTCTCCCACTCCTCTACCAAACTTATCATTTCAAGTTTTTGACCTGTAGTAACTTTTTTGCAAATTGCAACTTTCTCTTGAAATTTGAAGCAGGTGTGCATTTATCCTAGTATAGCTTCCACTACGAGTTTCACCACAAATGTTACATCGGAAATTCCAAGTTCCTCCAACAATCTCCTGTTTCTCTATCTTTGTCACATAATCTCACAATGGAGATAAATTTTTATTTTGGGATGATGAAATTAACCCACTCTCACTAGCACTTTGAGATGCCATATTTAAACTAAATTGATCTTGTTGAACTAATATTTTGATATAACAAATTAAGTGAAAAATGTTTTGGACTTGTTCAAATATTTCAAAAATAATTCAAAGTCCAAACAAACTCGAAAAATTTGTTTCGAATGTTTTCCAACGTAGTCGAATTTTTTCAAAATCAATATGATCTACTTTTGCATATTAAAAAGTCATTTCCAGACCTCAAGGCAAAAAGGATCGTTCCTCTAAATAAAGGGATCAATCTCTTTGTGGACAGAATGCCTTAATCTTTTTATCCCAGACACCAAGTGCAAAAGAATCGATCCCTTAGTTTAAGGGATCGATCTCTTAACTGTGACGGTCATATTTTTTGAAAAAGGATCGATCCCTTAAATTATAAATGTTGAATTTTTGTAGGTAACGACTATTTTGCATCCCCAACGGCTATGACTCATCCACAACGGCCATAAACGGATAAAAACTCATTCCACACTATATAAACACCACAAGGACACTTGAAGAAGATAAGAGGACATATTCAAGCTTCATGATCAAGATAAATTAGCTTTCAAGTCTTTATTTCTTATTTCTCTTGTATATAGTGTATAGAGAGTGCTTAATTGTTTTTATCTTTTGTACTCTTGTGAGCTTAAACATTTGTGTAAACACCCACCTTGTGAGGTATTTAGTTTACCAAACAAACCTTGTAAAAGGGAGAGTTTCTAGTTTAGCCTAAGTAAAAACTAGAGTGGTTCTATCTTAGCCATTGAAAAGATAGGGTTGTAAAGGGTTGCCTTCTTAGCCTAGAAAAAGGGAAGAATTCATAGTGAATTGGGAAATGTGTGCTAAGGTAGTGGATGTAGAGCTTGGTTAAGAAGCTCGAACCACTTTAAAATCCTTGTACAAATTGTCTATTTTATTTGGTTTTAGCCAATTTATTTGGGAGTTCAATTCAACCTTCTTGACGGTCTCGAAAGATCGATTTGAGCGTGTTACAAGCTTAACATATCTGTTTACATTAAACAAAAAAATAAATCAATTGAGTTTAAAGATCATGCATCAATCGAATAGAATTAAACAATCTATAAAACCATATCAACTCTACCGCTGCCTCAATATACTATTTTTTTACACACATTTTAAGCTAAGAATGTGAAAAAGATTTGCAAAACTCAATTCAATCATCTTCTTCCGCTGCCTCAATATACTATTTTTTTCTTTCTTTTTCTTTATAATAAAATTTCAAGCCACACCTAAATCTAATCACCAAATAAACTCTAAATCACATATCCAAAGTAGAATGTCTATGTACGTGTTCCTTAAATTTTTTTAACACATTCCAGTAGCATCCTTTGTTTCTGTTCTTTTTCAGTCCCAAGCTCACAAATTTGTCTGTATATTTTCTTCTTTTTCAGTCCCAAGAGCAGAGCATCGAAGAACAACAGTACAACAGTACAACAATACAAACCATGTAATTTTAACACAAACCATGATAATGTTTTGACGATTGACATACATTGTTGGACAGTGTATATAGAAAGAGGTATATTGTATAGTTGTATTAGATGCAGTATTATATGATTTTCTTCTTATTCTTTGTTGTGTGCCTTCTTGCCGCATGATGCAGGACAACAAATTAGAGAGAGAAAAAAGAACATCAGGTCTCTTGAACTGGAAAAGTAGAAATAAAGGCCGAAGTTTTGGGAAAGTAGAGGAAAAATCAAAGCAAAATGGGAAGAAGAACATCAGGTCTTAGATTGTTATATGAATGGAAAATCAAAGCAATCCTAAATGAGAAAGTAGAGGAAAAATTAGAGCAAAATGAATGAAAAAAGTTATATGGAGAAGAAGACATACCTGGAAATAAAGGCCGAAATGTTGAACGCGCCGGAGTACAAATATTTCGCCGGCGCCGACCTCTTGAACTGGTGTCGCCCTCTTTTTTTTCCAATCTACGATTAAGAAAACAAATAAGATGGTTTTGTTTAACTTCAAAAATAAAGTCGACGGTAATACATTTGGTTTTGTCTGAGAATATTTTTTTTAATTTTTTAATGAAAAATGTCAAATCTACCCTTGGGAACACATGTGATAGTCACATGCTTCGCCAAAACGTCTCTAGATAAGCACTGAACATCCTCAAGTTTCTTCAGCTGTACTCGGTCACTGTGATACGTCCACGATATATACCTTAGCCATTCTCATGTCGTAACCGGAGACGTATCGGGTACTTAAAACGTGGTTCTTCTACCGTCCCTATACTTTATAGGTGCCAAGCTACTACATCTTAATAGAGACGGTGTCGATGCGAACATTAGGCCACATTTGTCGGAGGTACAGATTGCGATGCTCGATGGACTAGAAGTAATTAGAATTTCAGCTACCGATGACATAACTAAAGATTTCTTCGCGGTGAATATGCAGAGAGGTATGTTCGTTGAGCTCGGGTACTTTCTGAGTTAAAAAAGAATCTTGGAGATGATTAACAAAAATATATTCATTGCGAATTCCGAAGTTTATTTTGGTTGGCACTTGGCACTATGGGGTTTTGCATGTTTATCGCGAGTATTAATGATAAATTTATTTCTTTTGATTATCTTATATGAGAATAAATGAATGAGAGATATATGAGTTATGTTTTTCAACGAGAAAAAAAGAATAAAAATTAGGGAAATTTATCTAAATAGTACTCCGCTTATTTTCGCGTTAGTGTTTTGATACCTCAATTATTTTTTGGCAAAATGATATGACGCGTTTTCTCTTATTGTCAGCATGCCACATGTATTTTTTTATGATTTTAGTCGATGTGGCATGCTGACTAGGAGAGAGAAAATGATGTAACAGCCTACCACGTGTGATTTTCTCTCTCCTTGCCAGTATGTCGTTAATTTTTTTGATGGCGAGGTACTAAAATAGAAACAAAACATAATGTTATTGTTAGGTACTATTTTGCTAAAAAAAAGTGGAGTACCAAAACAAAAGTACGGGTAAAGGTGAGGTACCAAATATGTAATTTTCCCTAAAAAAATTATATTTTCAGTTTATTTCATGGCTTCTAAGTTTTAATTTATATATCATATCATGTTTAGTGTTGTCTATATGATTACTGAATTTTATTATTATTATTATTATTATTATTATTATTATTATTATTATGGAAAATGGATTTTTTAGAAGTGCAATTATAAATAAATATGAATTCGAGTATAATTAGTTCGAATCTTAAATTTTAACATGAGTTTGATAATCCATTATTTTAGTCTTAAACCAGAAGCCATGAACTAAATACGAAAACCAACATGTCACATACATTATATATGTGAAGTTTTCAATTATCAATACAATTAGTTTCATTGTATTCATTATATATATTGTATATTCATATATACATGCATGGAAGTAATATAGAATATTTATAAAAGGAAAAAAGGAGGGGGGAAATGAACAGGGAGATGAACAAACAGAGAAAAATAAATATAAGAATGGTTGAAATTGAATTCGGATGGTGGTGTGAAGCCGTTGGATGGGCAAGCAGCGTGTGGGGTGTTGTTAGGGAACCGCCAGAATTTAGAGAGGGGAACAAACTATAAATATTTGAAAGTGAATGGATAAATTTATAAATAAACTAATTTTTAAAAAAATTAAATAATGAGACAAAGGTAAAAAAAAATTTATTCAGCGTGAGAGGGGCAATAGTTTCGTCCCTGAATGAAGAGCTGGCTTCGCGAAATACATTGGCATTTGTTCGGCGTTACAAGTCGAATTGTGGGATATGACCACGGAGCTGCAATATGCTTGGGACTGAGGATTTCGTCATTGAATTGTGAAAACGGATAGTTTGGATGCAATCCGACTTATACAACGTGATCTTAATGGATAAGGAACTTTTCCGTTTTCGCCTCATTTTCATGCACTAATAGTTCGTGATTGGACCATTCGTTTCCAATATGTTCGCCGTGGGAGAAATAATTTATTACGTGACAATAATATTTAGAAAATACTTGTTATGACTTAACCGTCAAAATTAATCAAAATATTTAATTTAATTTCTCAATTTAAAAGTTTAATTGGGTGTAAAAAATCCAAGAGTTCAATTATTTATTTTTTAAAAATTCAAAAGCTTCAAACACCTTAAGCCAAAGCTTTTTGTGTTTCTTTCGAGAGTGATTTCTGATATATATGTTATGTAAAAAAATCTACGCAAGTTTACATATTTACTATTTAAAAAGTAAAATTTAAATTTCTAACCATAAAATCTTAAAATCTACGCAAGTTTACATGTCTTTAGAAAACACAACATATGTATTCACTTAAATGAAGTTATGTAATAAAGTTAAATTCAAATAGTTATCCGATATAGCACTTTTATTCTATGGCTTGGGACATAGGTTAGCCAAACTCATATAGTATTGTTGATGCCTAAAATTAGTAGACATCAAACAAGGAAGAAGGAAAAGAGGACCAAAGTGATTGGTAATGGTTTAGGGTAGTTCAATCGATTGATTTGGAGCGAAAAGTCGCAGATAGTGTGGTGGCCGAAATAAGAAAGAAAAGAAGAAATATATGAGGAGGGAGAAGTTTGATGTGTGTGATGTTGAATCTTAATGTCGTCGAAAGAACAAGGTGGTAGATTATGAAACTCATGTTCATATAATATATTAGATTTGGTTCAAGGCATTTTTACTCGGAGATTCGCAGGATGTTGCTTTGGATTATGTTTGTGACATACCATTCATTATATTTTATCTATTATTTGTTGGATTTATATATGACTGCAAAACTACACCGTTAGCACTGATTGGGAATAAAAATAAAATAAGTAAATGATCGAAACCTGTAATTGTGTCGTGGAGGAACCACTGCCTTAGAAACGAATTCGCCCCGATGTGTGTAATCTCTACAGTAGGTTGATCGTCCCCTAAGGTTAACACGGTCGCTCCGAGAATTCGTACACATGAAACCGGAGTGAACTGTGGTGGTATTTCTCCTCTAATCACCGGAGATATATATAAGTTGTGAGAGCTTTTGAGAGAGTATTTTTGAGTGAATTGGATAATTTGAGAAGCCAACTTGCTTCTCTATTTATAGGATGCTCGTAGGGGTAAAATCAACCAACATAAAGTCAGATTAAAAATCTGATTTAATTCCTGAATATAAACTGTTGTAACATCTGAATTTAAACATATGAAACTGCTGAATTAAACAGATGAACCTGGCCCCAAAGTGTCCAGGTTCGTAGGTTAATTCCCAGCCCTTTGTACCTCCTGAAATGAATTATTCAATACAGCTAATTAATCAGTTGTTTACCCTCTAAAATTATAGAATTCGAACAGACCATTTGAGCAACCTATAAATACTAGAAGAAACATTCTTTCACAATCTTTCTTTTTATTTTTTGAAAATTCCTTACGAATTTTCTCCAAAAAGAATACTTCGCGCGCGGACGTGTCTTCGACACTATTACCACGAACCACGAACCGAATCGAACCGAGCCAAGACGGACGGACGGCGACAATGGCGTCGCACGAGATTGCCCCTTGTACTCTATCACTCAACAAGGGATGGGAGAATGAATGGCATAAATATCGTTCACACGGTATTTACCCACTCAATGTGGGATAACCATATTTTGCATTACTAACATTCCCCCACTAATATGAAAGAATTTTTTCGAAACTCGATAAATATCCTTATCAGAAGAGCAATAGCGAGATTAGTTGCTTAAGCACTAGTGAACGTATTTTGAACTAGTACATAGTGATGATGAGCAATCTTTCTCTTAGATAAGTGAAACTAGTCTTGAACTTTCTAAGATTTGGGTAAACTCATAACACACAACTAACCCCTTCATCCACCAAAGTTATCGATATATATATATATATACGAAAATATATATTTGGCCATCTTACCTTAGGATTCTAGTAAGTGTTTTAAAAAAACAGCCCAATATTTTTCATATAAGGTGGTTAATCCTTCTCACTTATGTAGGTTATTTCATCAGGTTTGTCTCAATAAAACCATCCATATAGGACTATGAAATAATTAAGAACTTTCATTTTAGCTCAGCCTCACAAAAGGGTAAGGTGATTTTCTTCAAGTTCATATTAAATGAACCACCCAAACTCTGGACTAAGAAATTATTAAGAATAAATATTCAACCTCGTTTATTGGTGAATTCAACATCTTCTTCTCAATAAGAACTCCCAAACACTTGGGTTTGAATTCATTAAGAATTTCAGAGAAACTCAACCTCTCCAGCGGTAAGTTCATTTAGTCCTTTGCACTTGGGACTACCCACTTAACACTGGGTTATGAACTTATTAAGAATAGATATTTAGCCAAAATTGGTAAATTCATCAAGTCTTTCTTACTAAAACCACCCAAACCTGGGCTATGAATTTATTAAGAGCAATTAAGCTCATCATGGGTATGTACATTATTCATCAGAAGGATAGGTACGGAGAAATATACACTATGACTCTTTCCATGGTTTCTTGTGACCACATTGAACTTAGATAACTAAGTTGGGTATCCACCATGAATTCCTCAACCAATAGGCTTTAAACCCATACCCCTCGATGAATCTAGGACCAGCTTCCTACTTAACCCTTTGGTAAGCGAATCTACTAGGTTCCTTTTCGACTTTACATACTCTAAAGCAAGTACTTCATTCCTTATCAAGTGTCTAACCGGTTCATGTCTTATGCGAATGTGTCTTTTCTTACCATTGTAAGCTTGGTTCTTAGCTACACAAATCGCAGCTTGTGAATCACACAGCAAGGAGACTGGAGGAGTCAATCTTCCCCACAACGGAATCTCTGCTAACAAATTTCTAAGCCACTCGGCTTCTTGCCCAGCTAAGTCAAGAGCTATAAACTTTGACTCCATAGTAGAGCGAGCAATGTAAGTTTGCTTTGCGGATTTCCACGAGATTGCTGCTCCACCCAAAGTAAAAAACATACCCACTCGTAGAGCTTACCTAGTCATTATCAGAAACCCAGTTGGAGTCACAATATCCTTCTAAAACCGTAGGAAAGCCAACATACTCTAGTTTCCAATTTATAGTACCATTAAGATACTTAAGTAAGCGTCTAAGCGCAACCCAGTGATCACTACTAGGGTTTTGAGTATATCTACTAAGTCTGCTCACAGCGTAGGCAATATCAGGTCGAGTATAGTTCATTAGGAACATAAGACTTCCAATTATTTTAGCATATTCTATTTGGGAAACACTACTTACTTTATTCTTGAAGAGATGTATGCTAGAGTCATAAGGTGTTCGAACAGGGATGACGTCAAAACTGTCAAATTTCTTTAACACTTTCTCAATATAGTGTATTTGATTTAAAGAAAATCCTTTTTCAGTTTTGGTGACTTTGACTACCAAGATTATGTCAACTTCTCCCAGATCAGTCATCTCAAACTTAGTGGACAAGAAATTTTTTATTTTGTTAATGAACTCAATGTTTGTACTGAAAATCAGCATATCATCAACATATAAACTTATGATGACACAATCAGCACCAAACATCCTCGAATACACGCATGCGTCTGAACCATTCACAACAAAACCAAAACTAAGGATAGTTTTATGAAATTTCTCATACTAAGGCTATAAAGAGACTTTTTGAGTCTGTAAACTTTGCCTTTCATACAAATGTCTCAAAACCTGGCGGTTGCTCCATATAGATCTCCTCATCTAGATCTCCATTAAAAAAATAGTCTTTACATCCATTTGATGTACTTGCAATTTATGAATGGAGGCTAGTATAAATAATGCACGGATCATTGAGATTTTTGTTACAGGAGAGTAAGTATTGAAGAAGTCTAAACCAAACTTTTGAGTGAACCTTTTGACGACTAGCTTTGCCTTGTACCTTTGGATCGAACCATCTGGTCTGAGTTTCTTCCAAAAGACCCACTTTTTGCTAATTGGTTTGAATCCTCTTGGCAAGTCCACCAATTCCCAATTATGATTAAACATTATTGAATCTAGTTTGTCTTTAATTGTATCTTTCCAGAAACTAGCGTCAATCAATCTTATAGCATCATCGTAAGTCTTCGGATCCTCATCTAATAGAAAGACTCGAGCTATCGAATTGAATAAGGTGTCTAAATCATTTATCTCAGAAATAAAGAAAGTTATGAAATCTGGTCCAAAAGAGGTTTCTACTCTTTGTTTCTTACTTCTTCTAGGTTCAAATTCGATCTCTTGAGAACCCCTAGCAGGCACACTAGAAGAAGATGATAGAAAATTTTCTATTTGTGTTTTGACTGTTAACCTAGGTTTCTTTAGAGGAAAGATATCTTCAAAGAAAACAACATCCCTCGATTCATAAATAGAACAATCATGCTGGAACATGAATCTATATGCGGCACTATTAGTTGCATACCCAATAAATACTATATCAACGGTTTTAGGTCCAATGGTGGACTTCTTAAACTCTGGAAATCCCACTTTAGCCAAACACCCCCACACTTTTAGGTGCTGCATATTTGGAGCATAACCTTTCCACAGTTCATATGGGGTGGAATCTAATTTCTTATAAGGTACTCAGTTCAAAATATGATTTGCCAATAGAATGGCTTCCCCCCACATGTTGTCAGACAACCCAAAACTTATCAACAATGAGTTCATTATCTTTTTTAAAGTTTTATTTGTCCTCTCGGCTATACTGTTCTGTTGAGGAAAGTAGGGAGTTGAAGTTCTGTGCATTATGACATTCGTCTCACACACTTCTTTTAGAAAATTAGACCTATATTAACCACCTCTATCGGATCTAACCCATTTTATTCTCCTATCTAACTGATTCTCAACTTCTGCCTTATAAATAAGAAAGAAGTTTTCAGCTTCATATTTAGTTCTTAGGAGATAAACTTTTGTATATCTCGAGTAATCATCTACAAAAGTGATGTAATAGTATTTTCCTCCTTTACTCACAGAGTTTCTAAAATTTTCTAGATCAGTATGTATAAGTTCTAACTGTTCAGTTTTCCTTTTAGAAACAGTCATAAAGGGATGTTTAGCATGCTTGGCTTCTACATAAATCTCATATTTGTTAAAGCTATTTAATTCTAGTTTAGGCAGAATATTCATTTTAATTAGTTTCTTTAAAGAGTGAATAATCACGTGTTCTAATCTAGCATGCCACATATTCACAGATTCAACAGTATAAACAGAAGTGGTAGCTTTATTTTCATTAAGTTGAGTTTCTATGTCAAATAAACCTCCCGTTTAGAAAACCTTTTCTAACATAATCACCATTTCGGGAGAGTACAAGTTTATCTGCCTCAAAAACTAAATTAATGCATGCTTATTTAAAAGCCCACCACTTATCAAGTTTCTACGCAGGGCAGGTACATACAGAACATTATTAAGCGCTAAAGTTTTACCGAAAGTCAGCTTGAGTAAAACCTTGACTTTACCTAGCACTTCAGAGTTGCTAGAGTTCCCCATGTATACTCGTTCATCGTCGTTCCCATCCTTGAACTTGGTGAAAAACTCATTCCTTGCGCAAAAGTGTCTAGAAGCGTAGTTTCCACGACCTATTCAGTATTGTTATCCACTAGGTTGACTTCGAAAACCACCGCGGCTATGACATCTCCAGCATTGTCCTCCGCCATGTTTAGATATAGTTTGTTCTCATTTTGGCTACCTGAACGGTGTTGACATTGATATACCTTGTAACCGGCTTGACCGTAGACATAACACTTCAGGGACCTTCCGTCAGGTTTGGTCTTTATTGGCTTCTTGAAGTTGGTGCCTTTTGTGGTTTCATCTTTTTATTCTGAAACCCCTTTTTCCCGGTATTTTTGAACTTAGACCCTGAGGCACCACCAGACTCAACCAAGTTAGAATTAAAAGACATTTGACCAAAGTTGTTTGTCACCTTATCTTTCAAACAATTGACCTCATCTATCTTCATGTGGCCCACCAGTTTCTGAAGCAGAATATCCCTCTTCTTGTGTTTGAGAGAGTTGCGATAGTCGGACTATGACTTGGGCAACTTCTCGATTACGACGTTGGCTTGGAGTACCTCGCACATATGCATCCCTTCTGCTAGTATGTCAGAGACGAGGTTTTCATAGTCATGGACTTGATCCATGATCGGCTTGGCGTCCGTCATCTAGAATTTTAGCCATTCTCTGACGACATACTTCTTGATGCCCGCATCATCCGTGCCATACTTCCTTTCGATAGTGTCCCATATCACATTTGCGCTCCGCTCTTTAAGAAGCGTTTCGAATAGCTTGTTAGACATGTGACTTAGGAGATGGCATCGCAGAGTCTTGTTGTTCTTCTCATATTTTCTGATGTCAATGGTGGCAGCATCGGAACCAGTAGCTGGCAGCATTTCATCACCGGTAGTAGCGACATCGGCGGGAGTAGAGGTCACCGGTATAGAAAGTGGTGGCTTGAGCAGCACGTAGTCAAGATCAAGCTGCTCAAAGAATATCAAAATTTGCTGGGACCACCCTCGGTAATTGTTTCTGTCAAGCGCATCGAGCTTTGACAAGTTAGGAATCAACTTGCTTAGAGGTGTCGACATTTTACAGTATATCGAGAGAATTCGTTTCTAAATTGTTGGGCTTATATATGACTGCAAAACTACACCATTAGCACTGACTGGGAATAAAAATAAAATAAGTAAATGACCGAAACCTGTAACCGTGTCGTGGTGGAACCACTGCCTTAGAAACAAATTCGCTCTGATGTGTGTAATCTCTACAGTAGGTTGATCATCCCCTGAGGTTAACACGGTCGCTTCGAGAATTTGTACACTCGAAACTAAAGTGAACTGTGGTGGTATTGCTCATCTGATCACCGGAGATATATATAAGTTGTGAGAGCATTTGAGAGAGTATTTTTGAGTGAATTGGATAATTTGATAAGCCAACTTGCTTCTCTATTTATAGGATGCTCGTAAGGGTAAAATCGACCAACATAAAATCAGATTAAAAATCTGATTTAATTCTTCAATATAAACTGTTGTAACATCTGAATTTAAACATATGAAACTGTTGAATTAAACAGATGAACCTGGCCCCAAAAGTGTCCAGGTTTGTAGGTTAATTCCCAGCCCTTTGTAACTCCAGAAATGAATTATTCAATACAGCTAATTAATCAACTGTTTACCCTATGAAATTATAGAATTCGAACAGACCATTTGATCAGCCTATAAATACTAGAAGAAACATTCTTTCATAACCTTTCTTTTTATTCTTTGAAAATTCCTTACGAATTTTCTCCAAAAAGAACACTTCGCGCGCGGACGTGTCTTCGACACGTATTACCACGAGCCGAGCCAGAAGGACGGCAGCGCGCGAGATTGCCCATTGTTCTCTATCACTCAACAAGGGAGGGAATAATGAATGGCATAAGTATCTTTCACACGGTATTTACCCACTCAAAATGGGATAACCATCTTTTGCATTACCAACATTATTTATCGAGCCGTGGCACCTGACTTAAAGGTCACCAGTTACACCTGCTTCCATATAGTGGGAGATTTGGTTGATATTATATATATATATATCACAAGAATAATTTTGAAAATAATTATTTTAAATAATTCTAAAAATTAAAGGAAAAATTATGTATTTTTTTTGTTTTTCAGGGTGTCTATTAGAACGAACTCAGTGATTAATTTTTTCGCGTTTTGTTGGCCCATTTAGGGAACATACGCTAGCCACAAGTTTTAAAGTCGCTTTATACTTAGGGTAAGGATCAAACCCTCGACCACTGATTAAGATATTCAAGGGAAAAAATCACAGCTTTTTTTCACTCTCATTTATCCTTAACTTAGGAAATAGAAATAATAACATTTTGATACACATATGTGAAAAATATTTACATAATTTTGATACACATTCATTTTTAAAAAATTAAAATCTATATCTTTAACTTTAAATGTATTCAGCATCCATCATTGTTTACAAATATAATTTCCACCATTTATAGGTGGATCATATATTTATGTAGGGTGATAATTAATGTAATAGACTGCATTTCAATCCGAGAGTTTAAAATTCTCTCTCCCTTCATTAAAAATTAAAATATTGCCCGATACAAAATAAAGTGACAATTTCAAAAATTAAACGTATGGTTAATTTTTTAATAGTTTTAAAGTTATAAATGATTACAAAGTAATATATGTTTATACATATTATTAACCTTTTGATAAGCACACACTTTACATAAAGCGATTTGAACCCAAAGGCGTAGCCACATAGGACTGTCAAAAGTTTGGCCCCGCGACTCACCCTTACGGCCTATATTTTATAAATTTGGCCCTGCAAAAAATTTAAATTATAATTTACTTACTTTGATATCATAAAATAATT
Organism: Hibiscus mutabilis; assembly: GCA_019671005.1. Taxonomy (NCBI): domain Eukaryota; kingdom Viridiplantae; phylum Streptophyta; class Magnoliopsida; order Malvales; family Malvaceae; genus Hibiscus; species Hibiscus mutabilis. Next base: position 71,240,055 of record CM033717.1, read on the forward strand.
TTTGTTTTAGTGGTAAAATATATAAATAAAATTAAATGTGTTTTACTTGAAATCAATAAATCAAATCCTACTATTTACATTTTTAGTCGTGCTTTTTTGAATTTCTCTATAACTCTAATGATAACATTTTATTTTCAGCCCCGTTAACTTTTAATTTCTGGCTTCACCCATGTTTAAACCCGAGTCTCTTTGGATGAACATTATCCTCTATTTCACTAGGACCATTTGTTGGGTTCGATTAAGCCGTTCTTTCCTTTCTTTAGGGTTTGGGTCAAATAAATTAAGAAGTGGAATTAAATGATTTTAGGGTCCGTTTGATTTAGAAAATATTTTTATTTATAGAAAACAATTTTTAGTTTTAGTTTTTTAAAAATTAAAAAACATGTTAGGTTGATAGAGATGAAACTTATTTTCAAAAAATAGAATAGTGAAAACATGTTTGATATCTAAAATTTTCAAAACATAAATGAATAAACAATTATTAAATAATTAAATGAAAGTATAATTATTTGAAAAATGTTATTATAATAATAAATATGGTTATATTTTTTACACAAGCTATGTAAAAAATATTATACAATCATTCTTTAAAATCTAAATTCTAAATTACTTAACCTAAATCTTAAACTCTAAATGTAAACCCTAAATTCTAACCCATGCAACTTGAACCCCTAAAATCTAAATACTAAACATAAACTCTAATACCCAAACCCTAAATTTAAGAAGCTTGTTACATGTATCATAGCTTTTTTTTAAAAAAAAACAATATGGTTAAATAAACCAAAGTTTTAAAAGAATCATTAGAAGGATTCGAACCCAAATTAAATAAAATTAAAAAATTTAAAACCCTTGTTTTTCATCTTTTTCACTTTTCTAAAATATTTTTAATGAAAATAGTGAAACAACTTTTTTATGTTTTCAAATGTTCACTTATTTTAATTTTAATTTTTTAAAATCAAATTTTTAATTTTACAACTAAACGCATTTCTTTCAACGATTTCTATTTTCTAAGAAAATAAAAACGAGATTTATTCTCTGGAACCAAACGAACCATTAACTTCCAACTGTTTGTTTAGTAGCACAAGTTTCGAGCAGCTCTCTTACTTTTTTCTCAAATTTTTTTTTGAATAATACAAAAAGAGTACAATATTTACAAAACAACACCTAAAATGATAATTTAGGATTGAACCTTCTATACAACTGGTCGATCTCCCAATCTAAACATAATTGTCTATTAACAACATCAATCCTATTGAAAGTAGAATTGTTGTTTAGCTTGATTTACACATCTTTTATCAACTCAAGCAACTGTTCTTTGGTTTGCTTTTGACTATTGTTTCTTTCTCTCCATATATAATAGTACACATGAGCATTTCAGGCCATTCTCGATATAACGGTAACGAGGGACATCTCTTTAAGCTTAGAATCAAAACAGCGATTGCTCCCTAGTTCCTATTATCAGATTTCCTTCTCAAACCACAAAACTTCAATACATTCTTCTAAAGTTTTCTCTAAAAAAGGATTTCTGAATTTGTGTTTATCACAGAAATTACAACTAACATCTAAATCTATTCTTCAACTCCTCAGCTTATCTTTAGTAGGCAATCTGTCAAGACAAGCCAACTAAAAAATGGAAAAACATTAGGATTTTGACATTTTTTTTTCATGTTTTCTTTTCTCAGATATTTATTTACCATAAAGTCGAGGTTTTGTTTTATTTTAACTCAATTTAGTTTTGACATTATTAAATATTACTATTATTTCCTTTTTGTGAGTTGTATATTATTTTTATTTGCAGCCTAATAAACAGAAATAGAAAAAGGGGGTTTGAAAAGGTTGAATCTTACAAAATCTAAATCTAAGAAATCTTTGGAGAGTTTAAAATTCAGAATCAACGAATTCCTAGGGTTTAATGCATGCAAATTGTTTTGGAAAGCCATAAGATTCCAGTTTCCAACCGCAAAAAAATATGATGCATTCGACCAACTTGGGAAAAAAACATTGATTGAATCTTCAAAAGCAGATTAAGTATAAATAGGGACACAAAAAAAACGGTGTCGATGCAATCATTAAGCCGCATTTGTCGCCGGTATAGATTGCGATACTTGCAAGAGGTGAAGTGATTAGAATTTCAGCTACCGATGACAGAACTAAAGATTTCTTCATAGTGAAGTTGGAGAGTACTGCTGAGTTCGGCTATTTTCTGAGTGGAAAGGGAATCTCAGAGATGATTAACAAGAATATATTTGTTGCAGATTCCAAGGTTTATTTTGGTTAGCACCGCGGGATTTTGCATGTTTATCAAGTAGCGGAGTTAGAAAAAAAATTTCAGCAATTAATTTTATTAAAGATAAAAATCAAAAAGGTTAATACGTGATTTATTAAAAAAATTACTTTCGAAGGGGAAAAAAATACAACATAACTCAAAACAAAAAACGTAAATACTCATTTGATTCGAAAATAAAATATCAACCCAAGACATACACAACAATACGGTACTGACCCACCAAATTTAAAAAGAATTATACAATTTTTTTTCCTGTGGGAGTAAATAATGAGTTTTAATTTCTTTTAAGAGTTCTTTTAAGAGGGTGTCAATGTTTTAGTGCAATTTTTGTTTTAATTTTGATATTTTTTATATAAAATTTATGAAAGAAAATTATTGTTTTTTCAAATATTTTGGAATATTGTTAGTTCGTCGGTGTATTTAGCGTGAATATTAATGATCGATTGCTGGCGATCGGCAATATCAGTCTTGGTGTTCAATCTTCTCCTTATTTTCTTATATCGCGCTTTAATTTTATTTTTTAGTTTTTAATAACATTTTATGTGTTTTGGTTATCTACTTTTTACAAATTTTGTATTTATTTTTTTCTGTCTTTGTGGCACGTATTTTCTCTGTCTGTATGGCACATCTATGTCGTCTTATGACACGTCTCTATCTTTTGACATATTTTTTGGATACTTTTGTGGGCCGCTTGACGCTCGTGTAGTGTTCCTCACGATGTTTATTCTTGATTTAGGTTTGTCGGTGATCTTAGAAAATTTGATCCCTTTTGTGGTTGTTTGCTAATGTAATCATAACAGTGTAGCTGATCAGAGCCTATGGAACCGACGTAAAAGGTATTTTCAATTTTCTATTGGGGCTTTTATTTAGTTCATGTTTTTGAAAATTCCCCGGAGACTCTTCTTACAACAGACTTCAGAGATTTGTTGTAGTACAAAGAGGAAGTGTCTATTTTGGCCGGAGCAGCCTTTTAATTTTTCTTTTTAGATTTGTGGTTTTTTACATTTAGAACTTTTGAAAGATTATTTTGTTAATTTTTATTTTGTTTATCAATAAAGCAGTTTGGTTTCAAGTTTTCAAATAATATAATACGATAATAAATGAAAGATAGATATATAAATTATGTTTTTCAATAAGTAAAATGATGAATAAGTTATTTATATTTTTAGAACTCAACAAGTGTTCTAGTGGAAAAGCGAATGATTTTCATTCGAGGAGACACGGGTTCAAATTGTTTTGTTTACGAGATGTATGTACATTGTCAAAAGATTAAAAATATGTATGAACAGATACTACCTTGTAATCACTTTTATAAACTATTCAAAAAAGGCTTCTAAATTTCAATTTGTATATCATATCAGTTGTTCAAAAAAAATTACATATTATATCATGTTTAGATGTTTTCTATCTCGTATTTTACTGATTTTTGGAACAGTTATTTAATTCCAAAATAAATCTGTTTCGAATATAATCAGGAAAGAATTGTTCAATAAAATTGTTATTTGAATAAATCCCCTGTACGATTCATCTTCATCAGAGACATGGTCGTATTTCAAGTTCATTGCAAGTCCATGGGATCATATATATATATATACATAGGGTAAACTATTCAAGTGACCACCAAATTTTGACTATCGAATTAGATAATTTGTCAATCAAACTACTAAATTTTTAAATTGACCACCACCGATAAAATATTGATGGGTGACGTGACAGTTAATAAAAAATTGTAAAATTACACATTTGATCCATGTTATTTACATATTATATCAATTTGGTTCTAATATTAATTTAATTAAATAAAATTAAGCAACCAACTAAATGACGACACGTGTTCTATATTTTTTAATTTTAATTTATTTAATTTAATAGATTTAATCAACCAACCAGATGGTGACACATGTCACCATCTGATTGGACATAATCAAATAAAACAAATAAAATGAAAGACAATGTAAACAATGGGAATCAAGCTCACGGCTAAGAGCAAGGAAGGCTTAAGCCACAATCGTTGGGTTAACACTATTTATATGATATGAGATGATAACATATTTTATTAAAGGGTTGTATATAATTTCCTCCATGGATAATATCTTGTATCTTACAGCAGAAATTTCATTGAAAAACACTCCAGATTCGAGAAATGGCGCATCTTGTTTCAAGCTGGTACCAAAACAAAACTTTGCCTGAACCTTACCTATTCTCACCAGAAACAAGACCAGGCGACCTTATTGTTCCCACTTGTAAAACAATTCCAGTGATCGATCTCGGTAAAGCGGAGGGTCAAAATTGAACCGATATCTTGCAGCAGATTTTGACAGCCTGTGAAGTGTATGGATTTCTCCAGGTGGAAAACACAAGAGTTGTCATCAATTTATCATGACCTGTAATTGTTTTGATTTTGATTTTGATTTTGATTTTGATTCCTACTGTTAAACAGGTGGTCAACCATGGAATTCCAGAAGAAGTGATGAAAGCAAGCACGGATGTGCAAAATAGAAACCCCGTAACCCTTTAATAAAATATGTCATCATCTAACATCATATAAATGGTTTTAGTTTAGCAGTTGGGGCTTACGCCATCCTTGCTATTTGGCGTTGGTTCGATTTCATTGCTTGCATTCACTTCTCATTTTATTTGTTTCATTTAATTATGTCGATCCAGATAGTGGCACGTTAATTAAATCTACTAAATTAAATAAATTAAAAAAGATAGAACATGTGTCGTCATCTGGTTGGTTGGTTAAATTTATTTAATTAAATTAAAATTAAGACCAAATTGATATAATAGGTAAATAACATGACCAAATGTGTAATTTTACAAATTTTAGTTAACTGTCACGTCACCCCTCTGTTAGTTTTTTAACGGCGATGGTCAAAATAGAATCAATTTAAAAGTTTGATGGTCTCATTGACGAGTTGCCTAGTTCGATGGTCAAAATAGCTACGCCTAAATAGTTCGGTGGCCACCTGAGTAATTTACCCATATATATAGAGGCTTATTATTTCATACACATGCAATTTTAGTGTAGTTTAGGACACCTTAATTTTAGGGTTTAGGGTTTTAGTTTAGGGGTTTAGAATTTAGGGTCCATTGTTAGAATTTAGAGTTTAAGGTTAGAATTTAGGGTTTTAGGTAATATGGTTAGTGGTTTAGGTTTTAATCTATAACCCCTAAATTCAAAACTACTATTGTAACACTCCCGACCCGGATGTCACAATTTGAGTCTTAAGCCCAAACCAAAACCATAAAATTCTCAAACTCGGTTTAGCCCAAACAAGTTATTTTTTAAAAGCATTTAAGTCAATAGCTGAAAATATAGATAAATCATTTAAATATTTACAAAGGAGCTCCACTTTAATTAAAACATTTAAAACATTTAACTCAATTAATACAATTACAAATATAAGGATTTACAAACTCCAACACGTAAGGTCCTATGAATACACGACCCACTAAACACAAGTATCGTACTCTGAAAACCTTCACATGCTGGAATCCCCAAACAGATAATGATCTTCAAACTCACAATCCAACGATCAACCTACACACAGAAACAACGATTCCAAGCATTGAGCTTACAAAGCTCAGTGCTACACATCTACTCTACTATACTTCATGCTAATCATAACCATAAGCATGCAAGCTAGTACGAGCAATAAGGAGAGACAAACAAATACATGGCGCTACCACTAGCTGCCTAAACACATGCTCTCATCATAGCAATCATCATACGTGAAACACAAGGCCCAACCATACTCATAACATGGCAATATCAACACGTAGATATGGCGCTACCTCTAGCCGCCAAATCATATAGCATACAAGCATTATACCACAATATAGGAGTAATGCTCGCGTCCACAAAGCATCGGGATCGTACACTCTGAGTGAGGCTCGCGATCACTAAGCATCGGGATCGTACACTCGTGCTCGGAATCTCTCATCGAGCATATAAGTATCATAACATAGTATAGGAGTGATGCCCGCGTCCACAAAGCATCGGGATCGTCTACTCCGAGTGACGCCCGCGTCCATAAAGCATCGAGATCGTCTACTCTGAGTGAGGTACGCGTCCACAAAGCATTAAGATCCTACACTCATGCTCGGAATCTCTTATCGAGCCTTCGAATGAGGCCCGCGTCCGTAGAGCATCAAGATCTTACATTCGGGAAATCTTCAACCATGGTGTTGTAACACACTACATCAATCAACAGTGACCCAACCACACACAAGTGCCCATACTTGGCACGTAACAACACACGATCCACCAAGGACCCTTATGGTTGCTATTACAAACAAGTCACTCAACGTTTATTGATTTATTACTCATTAGGCTCATATATAATTAATCTCATTCACTAGTACCATTAATACATGTTATCACATTTATTCAAGGTATCATTCCATTATCAATATTCCTATCGATTTTTGTCCTTAACTTGCATTTATAAATTATTCATCGTATCGGGTACCGGTACTCGTACACGAGTATCACTACGGTACCCTCGAGTATCGGTACTCACACGCGTATCGATACTAAAACTGCTCACTAAAATCATTAATTTCCACAAGTACCAGTACGGCCAAAGCTCGTACGGATGCCCTAATCACGGGTTTGTACATTTTCCTTGCATTACGAGCTTACAAAACTTACTCGATCTCTAAAGCTTATGAGAGTCATTAAAGTTTGTTTACTAACGCATTTAATCAATTAATATTAATTACCAGCTTCATTAGCATTTATTCAAATAAACATGAGAGGCAATACAATTATCTCAATTAATCAAACAATCAACAATTAATCATACGAGCATCACGAACGACCCTACACGGTCTCTCTAAAGTCCCCACTAGTTACGTCATATCCATAATATCATCATGCATCAAATAAATACCGAACCTAATAACACCGGTCTCTACTCATGCTTATCTATCATCAACATATTTGCAACGACTAACAAGCAAGGCAATTACACTTACGATGCTCATGAAGCAATATGAGTTCGAGGTGTACTAACCTTATGTTGATATCGCTAAAATCCTCGTCCGAGCTTCCCAGATATTCCACTTGACCCGATATCTAATCTCGAATAATCCTTGTATATCAATTAATACCATGAGTATCTCTTAACCGCATACTTTAAAGAATTCGAAGGGTCAAATGCGTAAAAATAGCTTATCAAGTTCGAATTTAGTGAAACAGACTGCTCCATTAGATCCGAAACGTCGAGAAATTCTCGGGTAGGGTCCCCCAGAAAAATTCAACGGCCTAGTCAACGATGGTCAACTTCCTAAGTAATCATGTGCGGCGCGATGCATTGTTACAGCCATGCACCCGCATGGCATAATCTGGTACGGCAAGATCCATGTGAAATCGAGTATGGGATCCGGTGTGGCGCGTTGCACTATAATAGTGTGGTTCACGTGGTGGCATCGAGTTTTACAGGTAGGCGACGGAGCACGTCGTTCCAAGCTTGGTCGCCTCTTCTTGTCTCTCACTCTGGCGCACGGCGAAGATTACCGCGATGGGACGACCATGGCCAAACTCTTTTCGGCGAGCCGTAGCTTATGGTGCCGGCGGTGAAGGCCACGGAGGCCTGAACGGTGGCAGATCAAGATCCAAACTCTCTCATCCTCATCTTTCTTTTCTTTTCTCTCTCTCCCTTACAAATATCTTATCCTCCCATTTTTTTCTCTCCCCTTAATCACCAGCCACTCTTCTTTTTAAAATAATCCTTATCCACTCATTCATCTCCTTCTTTTATTTTATTTATTCATTTGTTTGCTATAAGGCCCAAACCCACAAATCTTGAATTTGGGCTCTTAACCAAAAGGCTCAAATAAATTGGGCCTGAGGCCCAATTTTGCTAAACCCAGAATTTGGGTCATTACAACTACCCTTAAACCCCTAAACCCTACACCATAAACCTTAAAATTATGGCACTTGTATGAACAAAGTTTCTACAAGCGCTTGTGCAAACTTGTGCATGGAATAATTACCCATATATATATATGAATAGGATCCGGTTATAGGGTGTAAAAATTTTAAGTTTTATACGTTTATTGGATCGTTGGATGGGTGAAACGAAAGGCTGAGATGAATAATAGAATAAATGAAAAATTGTCACTTGGAATATATGTTTGTATATAAGGAAAATATTATCGATACGCCCTAAAAGGTTCTAGGGTTTTGACTCCTTAACTCCTTCATTAACTGTATTAAGAGAAAAACAATTAGTTTAATTGCATCATTATTTATAAGGAAAATATTCTTGCCTTAGTTTTAAGGCTTAGGGATCTAGTTTATAGTTCAGTGTTATGGTTTTAGGTTTTATGGTGTTTTAAAATTTAGGGTTTGTGGATAGAATTCAAGGTTTAGAAGTTAGAGCTTAGATTTAGAGTTATATCGTTAGGGATTTAGGTTTAACATTTAAACCCTAAATTCTAACCACAACCCTTAAATTATAAACCCCTAAACTTTTAACCCTATACTATCCCTACACCCTAAAATTAAGGCACTTGTGGAAACTTTTTTATTTCCACCGCATGTACATGGTATAATTACTTATTTATATCGTATATTCATATATACATGCATGAAAGTAATATGAAATATTTACACAAACAAAAAAGGATAAATTATATCTTAGGCTCGTCTCATCACGTCATCTATGGTCCCAATAAATAAAAATCATTCATTTTATTAATTTTTTTCATATTTTTTATTGAGTCTTTACATAGTATAAACTATTTTTAAGTTTGATTTACAATAAATATGAGTGATTCATTTGATAAAAGAAATGACATATAAAACTTAACAAATTAAATTATTTTTATTGATTGAGACCTGACGTGACAAGACTTGACGTGACAAGATCGACGTGTAATATAATTTTTCAAAATATAATTTTTCAAAAAGAATGGAAAAGTGAACAAGGAGATGTACAAACCGAGAAAATAAAAATAGAAGTGTTCAGAAAGTAATATTGAAGATCTATAAATTAATTATTATATTAAATGTATATATTTTTTTGGGTAATTATTTTATATACAAGTGTTTGTGGAATTTGTTTACACAAGCACCTTAGTTTTAGGGGTTATAGACATAGTTTAGAGTTTAAAATTTAGGGGTTTAAATGTAGTAATTTTAAATTTAGGGGTTGTTGATAAAATTTTGAGTTTAGAGTTAAAATTTAGGGTTTATATGTTAAAACCTAAATTCCTACCCATATTATCCTAAAACCTTAACCTTAACCCTAACCCTAAACCCTAAATTGTAACCATGAACCTTAAATTTTAAACTCTATACTAAAATCCTTAAATCCTAAACTAAAACCATAAATTCTATAATTGAGGCGCTTATAGAAATAAAAAAAATTCACTGTTAGTGTATAAAATAATAAACTTTTTTCATATATCCTTTTAAATGTTGATTTTGTGGTATGGTTATTACGGTAGGGGGGGAGACATTGCCTATATATATATTTTTAAAAAAGTCTTTTGAACTTTATTAATTTTCATCAATTCTTTCATTTGATTAATATTAGTTATTAAATCTAATAAATTTTTTGGACGAGTTAATGTAGCGTGACAATATTTTCGTATTGCATTTTCAGAAACTTTGACAACTGTTTTAGAACTGTAATGTTTTATGAAAATACTTTAATACATACACAAACTATTTAATTATAGAGTTTAGGATATTAAGTTAGAGTTTAAAGATTTAGTGTGTAAGGCGTAAAATTTAAGGTTTATAGTTAGAGTTTAAGGTTTAAAGGTCTGAAATTTAAGTTTTACGGTACTAAAATTTGAAATTTAAATTTTATAAAAAGATTGTATAAATTTTTTTACACAACTTGTATATCAAAATATAAATTATATTTTATTAAAGATTTCTCTTTAAAACTTCTAAGAACCATAATATGTCGGGACAGTAATAAGTAATAACTAAAATTTGTTAAGACTTAATAAACAAAATTAGTTAAAAAAAAACTTAATTAATTTAAATTTCTCAATTCGAGTATTCAATTGGGTACAAAACTTCAGGAGTTTAATTGATTTTTTTTACAAAATTCGAAAGCTTCATTCACCTCTAAGCAAAGCTTTTTTTTAACATAATATGGTGGCCAAGTTCGTTGTATTATAATTGTACCCCCAACAAAATGAAATTAAAAGAGTTTTATCAAAATGGAAACTCATCATTCACACACAATCAATCCTTTTGCATTAAACCGTTCAACAAATAGAGACAGCTCCAGAAAGAAATCCTCCAAACGTAAGTATGCATATTCTACACTAATACAATAATAATTAAAACAACAACAAAGCAATGCCTAGGTGTTGGGAGAGGACAATGCTAAAGGCAAAGGCAAACATAGGGAAAAAAGAATGGGTGGAGGAAACCAAATACAGAAATAATGACATACTATTACAAACTTAATGATACATAATGAAAAAAACTCGGCATAATTACAACTAATTAGCAGAACAGAAGCCTAAGCAAGTATATTTAGGTTCCTAAAGAAGCTCTATCGTCAGGGCCGGCGAGCATGATCTAGCATTTCAAAAATATAGATATATAAATTAATAAATAGATCATAGGCTTCTTCTACAACTACAAAGCGGAATTTTGGAGAACCACTAACTTACATTGCAGTCAAAAGCAAATC